>JADRCD010204887.1:605-27671 GCA_019843815.1 Montemys delectorum | reverse complement strand
TCTCTCTCTCTCTCTCTCTCTCTCTCTCTCTCTCTCTCTCTCTCTCTGTCTCTTCCTCTCTCTGTCTCTGTCTGTCTCTTCTTCTCTCTAAGGCAGAGTCCTTAAGGGAGAGTAAAATTATTCCTAAATGATAAGGGGTAGTTACCATACCAAAAGGCTGTAAATGAATAAATGGGTCAACAAATCCTTACACATACAGACTGGAACATTTTTGGTACAAATATAGGAAGAGGTGGTATACTGATACTCACTTTAAATACAGTATTATAGAGCTCACTATAGTGAAGGAAAAACCAGATAAAACAATGACATAATTCATGAAGTTTCCGTGACCGTTATGGACAAGATGCAGAGAATATACTAATACAAGTGTTATGCATATCTGTGGTTGTCCTAGGCAGTAAAGTAGGCATTGCAGTGCCTAGAGTGATGTCTGCAGTGCTTGATGGAGTCCACCATTGGACCTTACTTGTTATGTGTCACCGTAACAACACATCTGAGAAAAGCAATTTAGAGAAGGGCAAGTTTATTTTGGTTCATAATTTGACTTAAGGAAGGGGACAGTAGCATAGCCTTGAAGAAGCCTCCGGTTAGGAAGAAGAGAGAGAGAGATGAATGCCAGTATTTGGCTTGCTTTCTCTGCTTTACTCAGTCTAGAACTCCGGCCCTTGGAATGCTGCTACCCCCATTTAAGGAAGGGCTTCCTAGATTAATCAACCTATTAAAGATAATATTTTCCAGTCATACCCAGGGACTTGTACCTCAGTCGATTTTAGGTTCTATCAAGTGGACAGTATCAACCATTACATTGAGCTTTTGGGTTGGGTTGTTAATGCAGAAGTACTGTGACTGGGTCGAAAATTAGAGGTCAGTTTAGTGTAAAATGCCTCAATAAATGGCATTCTGAATACAATAGAACATACATAAAAAATTTTGAATGCATGCAAATTTAATACATACAAAACTTCAAATTTTAAATAAAGTTGTATATATATATGGATGTATGTATATGTATATATGGTGATATATGGGGAAAATTAAAATTTCCAGAGTGGTTGGACCAGCTTGCAATCCCACCAGCAATGAAGGAGTGTTCCTCTTTCTCCACAACCTTACCAGCGTCTGCTGTCACCTGAGTTTTTGATCTTAGCCATTCTGACTGGTGTGAGGTGGAATTTCAGGGTTGTTTTGATTTGCATTTCCCTGGTGACTAAGGATGATGAACATTTTTTAGATGTTTCTCAGCCATTTAGTATTCATCAGTTGAGAATTCTTTGTTTAGTTCTGTATCCCATTTTTAATAGGGTTATTTGGTTCTCTGGAGTCTAACTTCTTGAGTTCTTTGTATATATTGAATACTAGCCCTCTATCAGATATAGGATTGGTAAAGATCTTTTCCCAATTTGTTGGTTGCCGTTTTGTCCTATTGACAGTGTCTTTTGCCTTACAGAAGCTTTGCAACTTTATGAGGCCCATTTTTCAAATCTTGATCTTAGAGTATAAGCTATTAGTGTTCTGTTCAGGAAATTTTCCCCTGTGCCTATGTGCTCAAGGCTCTTCCCCAGTTTCTTTTCTATTAGTTTCAGTGTATCTGGCTTGATTTGGAGGTTCTTGATCTACTTGAACTTGAGCTTTGTTCAAGGAGATAGGAAAGGATCAATTTGCGTTCTTATACAAGCTAATTGCCAGTTGAGCGAGCACCATTTGTTGAAAAGGTTGTCTTTTTTCCACTGGATGGTTTTAGCACCTTTGTCTAAGATTAAGTGACCATAGGTGTGTGGGTTCATTTCTGGGTCTTCAATTCTATTCCATTGATCCACCTGCCTGTCACTGTACCAATACCATGCAGTTTTTATCACAATTGCTCTGTAGCTTAAGGTCAGGGATGGTAATTCCACCAGAGGTTCTTTTATTTTTGAGAATAGTTTTCCCTATCCTAGGTTTTTTGTTATCCCAAATAAATTTGCAAATTGCTCTTTGTAAGTCTGTGAAGAATTGATGGGGATTGCATTGAATCTGTAGATTTCCTTCATCAAGATGGCCATTTTTACTATATTAATCCTGCCAATCCACGAGCATGGGAGATCTTTCCATCTTCTGAGATCTTTTTCAACTTCCTTTTTCAGAGACTTGAAGTTCTTGTCAAACAGATCTTTTACTTGCTTAGTTAGAGTCACACCAAGGTATTTTATATTATTTGTAACTATTGTGAAAGATGTTGTTTCCCTAATTTATTTCTCAGCTTGTTTATCCTTTATGTAGAGGGAGGCCACTGATTTGCTTGAGTTAATTTTATATCCAGCTACTTTGCTGAAGTTGTTTATCAGGTTTAAGAGTTCTCTGGTGGAATTTTTGGGGTCACTTAAGTATACTATCATATCATCAGCAAATAGTGATAATTTGACTTCTTCCTTTCCAATTCGTATCCTTTTGATCTCCTTTTGTTGTCTAATTGCTCTGGCTAGGACTTCAAGTACAATATTAAATAGGTTAGATTTTGTCAAATGCTTTCTCAGCATCTAATGAGATGATCATATGGTTTTTTTCTTTGAGTTTGTTTATATGGTGAATTACGTTGATGGATTTCCCAATATTGAACCATCCCTGCATGCCTGGGATGAAGCCTACTTGATCATGATGGATGATAATTTTCATATGTTCTTGGATTCAGTTTGCAAGAACTTTATTGAGTATTTTTGCATTGATATTCATAAGGGAAATTGGTCTGAAGTTTTTTTTTTTCTTTCTTAGGTCTTTGTGTGGTTTAGGTATCAGAGTAATTGTAACTTCACAGAATGTAAGGACACATGCTCCACCATGTTCATAGCAGCCTTATTTATAATAGCCAGAAACTGGAAACAACCCAGATGTCCCTCAACAGAGGAATGGATACAGAAAATGTGGTACATCTGCACAATGTAGTGCTACTCAGCTATTAAAAACAATGAATTTATGAAATTCTTAGGGAAATGGATGGATCTGGAGAGTATCATCCTGAATGAGATAACCAAATCACAAAAGAACACACATGGTATGCATTCTCTGAAAAGTGGATATTAGCCCAGAAGATCAGAATACATGAAGTACATATCACAAACCTTAAGAAACTCAAGAAGAAGGAAGACCAAAATGTGGACAATTCAGTCCTTCTTAAAAGGGGGAACAAAATACCCCTTTTAAGACTTTGCAGATGGAACAGAGACTGAAGGAAGGACAATCCAGCCTGAAATAGCTGTCTCCTGAGAGGCTCTGACACTACCCAACTAATACAGAAGTAGAGGCTCACAGCCGTCCATTGAACTGAGTACAGGGTCCCTAATGAAGGAGCTAGAGAAAGGACCGAAGGAGCTGAAGGGCTTGCAGCCCCTTGGGATGCACAACAATATGAACTAACTAGTACCCTCAGATGTCCCAGGGACTAAACCACCAAGCAAAGAGTACACATGGTGGGACTCATGGCTCCAGCAACATATGTATAGTAGAGGATGGCCAAGTTGGTCATTAACGGGAGAAGAGGCCCTTGGCCCTGTGAAGGTTCTATGCCCCAAGGTAGGGGAATTCCAGGCCCAGCAACCAGGAGGGGCTGGGGTGGTGACCAGGGGGAGGGGGGAGGGAATAGTGTCTTTGTTCATGTTATTGTTTTTTGGTTTTTTGGTTTTTTTGTTTTGAGGGGAAGCTGGGAAAAGTGATATTGTATGACATGTAAATAAAGAAAATATCTAATAAAAAATTCTAAAGTATTGGGAAAATTTATTTCATGAGAGGAAGTAAACTCATGTTTGGAAGATATGTTGAACAATAAGTTAGTGAGATCCATTACAGGAGAAAAGTAGAAACATTAATATAGCTGATATATTTCAGTCAGAATAGATTAATGGAGTAGATGACTGATAGTATGAAGTAGATAAAGAAAATTCAATGCTATCTCTTCCTATTTTTAATGTGTACATTATTTGGTCAGAGTCTGGCAAACAGCTTCTTCAGTCAAGAATTTTAACGTTAAAAATATTCTTTCTTACTTCTTAATCATGAGATGCTTTGAAATGTTAATTCTGTTAACACTGTTTCATTTAAGTTGAATGTATCTTGATAAGAATTTCTTTTAGAGATACCAGTCTACACCTACAGCATGCATACATTCCAGGACATCCACAGGTGAGAATCAAAGACACAGGTGAGAATCTTGCCCAAAAACCCATGACAGCTGGGACAGCCATAGGACCCAGCTGACCTGGGACCTGCCTCCTCCACACCAATCTGCCAGCTCCACCTTTCTACCAGCCTGCTTCCTTCCAGGGCCAGATCAGAGTCCAGATACTAGACCACACATACAGCCTGCTTACATTCCAAAAGGCCTGCAGTAACCAGGGATACAACCTGCCTACCTCCCAGGAGGTTCACAGTAACTAGGCACACAGGAAGCCTGCTCTAACCAGAGAAACAGGAGGCCCACCCTAAACCTAGTACTGCCTGCCTCTAAGGAGACCAGTTTTACCTGCCTACAAGGAGGCTAGCTATAGCAGAAAACAACAGTCAGTTAACAGCAAAGAAAATCAGATGGCCAGAGGCAAGTGCAAAATCACAAATTACAGAACCTAATGCAATCCAGCACCAAGAGAACCCAGTTCTCCCACCACAGCAAGCCCTGGATAATCCAACATGTCTGAAAAGCAAGCTAATGACCTAAAATCCCATCTCATGAAGATGAAAGACGCCTTTAAGGAAGAAATAAAGAACTCCCTTAAAGAAATACAGGAAAATACAGGTAAATAGGTAGAAGCCCTTATGAGGAAACAAATGAATCCTTTAAAGAAATACAGGAAAATACAATCAAGCAGGTGAAGGAATTGAACAAAATGGTCCAAAAACTAAAATTGGAAATAGAAACAATAAAGAAAACACAAAGGGAGCAACCCTAGAGATGGACAACTTAGGAAAGAGATCAGGAGGTACAGATACAAGTATCATCAATAGAATACAAGAGACTAAAGAGACAATGTCAGATTTAGAAGGTACTATAGAAAACATTAACACATCAGTCAAAGAAAATACAAGGTATAAAAAACTCCTGACTCAAAATATTCAAGAAATTCAAGACACAATGAAAAGATCAAATCTAAGAATAGTTGGAATAGAATAGGATGAAGAATCCCAGCTCAAAGGGCAAGAAACATTTTCAACAAAATCATAGAAGAAAATTTCCCTAACCTGAAGAAAGAGATTGCCATAAATGTACAAAAAGCCTTCAGAACACCAAATAGATTGGACCTGAAAAGAAAATCCTCTGGTCACATAATAATCAAACACTAAATGCACTGAATAAATAAAGGATATTAAAGCTGAAAGAGGAAAACACCAAATAACATATAATGACAGACCTAGAGGAATCACACCAGACTTCACAACAGGGACTCTAAAAGCCAGAATATCCTGGAGAGATGTCATCCAGATCCTAAGAGTACAAAAATGCCAGTCCAGGATACTATACTAAACAAACTCTCAGTCCCTATAGATGGAGAACCAAGAAACGTTACTAAACTCAAACTGCACATTGAACTTCACACAATAGTGGCAGACTTCAACATCCCATTCTCACCAAATGGACAGGTCATTGAAACACAAATTCAACAGAGACACAATGAAACTCATAAAAGTTATGAACAAAATGGATTTAACATATGTACAGAACATCTCACTCCAAAACAACAGAATATGCCTTCTTCTGAGCACCTCATGGAACCTTCTCCAAAATTTACCATATAATTGGACTTAAAAACAAGCCTCAACAGATACAAGAAGATTGAAATAATCCTATGCATTTCTATATAATCACCATGAATTTCAATAACAACAAAACAACAGAAAGTTGACATACTCAAGGACTTTATAGAATTTAATGAAAGCAAAGCCAAAACATACCCAAAATAATGGGACATGAAAGCAGTTTTATGAGAAAAACTCCTTAACACTAAGTGCCTTCAATAAAGAAATTAGAAAGGTTGCATACAAGCAATATAACAGCATATATGAAAGCTCCAGAACAGAAAGAAGCAAACAAACCCAAAAGATGGTAGATGACAGGAAACAGTCAAACTCAGGACAGATAGCTACCAAATAGAAACAAAAAGAATGATACAAAGATTCAACAAAACTGTCTCAGTCAGGGTTTCTATTCCTGCACAAACATCATGACCAAGAAACAAGTTGGGGAGGAACGGGTTTATTGAGCTTACTTCCACATACTGTTAATCACCAGAGGAAGTCAGGACTGGAACTAAAGCAGGTCAAGAAGCAGGAGGTCATGGGGAGATGTTCCAAACTGGCTTGATTCCCCTGGCTTGCTCTTATAGAACTCAAGACTTCCAGCCCAGGGATGGCACCACCCACAAGGGGCCCTACCTCCTTGATCACTAATTGAGAAAATATCCCACAGCTGGGCCTCATGGAGGCACTTCCCCAACTGAAGCTCACTTCTCTGTGATAACTCCAGGCTGTGTCAAGTTGATACACAAAACTAGCCAGTACAATTGACCCTTTGTCAACTTGACACACAAACACATCACTATTAAGCCTCAACCCTTATTTTCTTATTCATCCCCAAGATCTAAAGTCCCACAGTCTTTACATATTAAAAGTTCAATCAATTTAAAATGTCCAATATCTTTTAAAATTCAAAGTCTCTTAACTGGGCTCCACTAAAATACATTCTTCCTTCAAGAGGGAAAAATATCAGGGCACAGTCACAATCAAAAGCAAAACTAATGTCTGGGATCCAACTCACGATCTTCTGGGCTCCTCTAAGGACTTGAGTCACCTCTCCAGCTCTGCCCTTTGTAGCACACATCTTGTCTTCTGGGCTCCAGATGCCTGTACTCCACTGCTGCTGCTGTCCTTGGTGGTCATTGCATGGTACTGACATTTTCAAAACACTGCTGTCTTCCACTGTAACTAGGCTTCACCAATAGCCTCTCATAGACTGTCTTCATGGTTCCAAGCCTCAACTCCTTTGCATGACCTCTTCAGTCCTGGACCACCAACTGCAACTGAGGCTGTACCTTCACCAATGGCCTTCCATGGCCTCTCACTATGCTGAGCCTCAGCTGCTCTTCATGACCCCTTCATGCCTTCAAAATCAGTACCACCTGGGTGACTCTTACACATTACCAAGTCCTGCTGCAGCACAAGGTACAACTTTGTGTATCTCTGGAACACAGCCTCTTTGCTCTCAAAAAACACTTCCCAGAAGATGTCACCTCAATGATACTGGTCTCTTCTTAATCACCGCTAATTTCTTAGCTCCAGCTAACCAGCATCAATAGTCCCAGTAATGCAAAGTTTTCACTTTAGTAGTTCTGGTATCTTGTTAATCACAGCTGATACTTCAGCTCCAGCTAACCAAAACCACAGAATCTTCACAATCAAAATAGCAACGGCCATGATTGAGTCTTTAATCTTCCCTCTGAAATTTCACAAGCCAGGCCTCCATCTTCTGCACTGTTCTCAACATGATCTTGCAAGCTCCTACAGAACATCCCACAGAGTTCTTAACAACCAGTGGCTCTTCTAGCTCAAAGTTCCAAAGTCTTTCCACAGTCTTCCCCAAAACATGGTCAGGTTGTCACAGGAATACCCTACTCCTGGTACCAATTTGTCTTAGTCAGGGTTTCTATTCCTGCACAAACATCATGACCAAGAAACAAGTTGGGGAGGAAAGGGTTTACTTCCACATGCTGTTGATCACCAGAGGAAGTCAAGACTGGAACTCAAGCAGGTCAGGAAGCAGGAGGTCATGGAGAGATGTTTCTAACTGGCTTGCTTCCCTGGCTTGCTCAGCCTGCTCTCTTATAGAACCCAAGACTTCCAGCCCAGGGATGGCACAACCCACAAGGGGCCCTACCTCCTTGATTACTAATTGAGAAAATGCCCCACAGCTGGGTCTCATGGAGGCACTTCCCCAACTGAAGCTCCCTTCTCTGTGATAACTCCAGCCTGTGTCAAGTTGACACACAAAACCAACCAGTACAAAAACCAAATGAGAAAATCAACAAGATAGATAAAACTTTAGGCAAATTGAAAGGCACAGAGACAATATCTAACGTAACAAAATCAGAAATCAAAAGGGAGACATAACAAGAGAAACAGGAAATTTGAAAAGTCATCAGAACCTACTATAAAACCCTAGGAAGGGGAGGGGAAAAGGGGAACAAGATCAGGTACTGGGGGCAGGAAACAGGATAGAAGCCTAGAGGGCCAAGAGAATACATGGAGATAAGCAACCTCAGGTGAGTGGGAAAGAGAGGACCCTTTAGAAAGTAGCAGAAACCCGAGAGGTGAGAGACTAATGACTTAATAGAGGTTACCTTAGCAAAAATGCCCAACATTGGGGAGACAGAACTCGTAGAGTCTACCTCCAGTAGATTGACAAGTTCAGGCAGAGGGACAGGGGTTACTAACCCACACTCAAAATTTTAGACCCAGAACTGTTCCTTTCTAAAAGAACTGCAGGGCAAACATGGAGAAGAGACCGAAGGAAAGGCAGTCCAATTAACCACCCAACTTGCAATCCATTTCATGGAAGGGCACTGTAGTGGTTATTCTTGGTTGTCAACTTGACTATATCTCAAATGAACTACAATCCAGAATTAAAAGGCTCACCTGTGGCCCTAATCTGGAGGCTGAGAGATACAAGTTTCTGACCTAAATCTTGGCATGGAGACCTTGAGGAATAGTGGCTATGAATCCCATAGGATTAACATAGAAAGCTCTATGAGTTCAAGATCATCTGGAATTAAGAGTGTGGTGACATAGTGGCTATGAATCCTAGAAGATTAAGACTGGAAGATCTACGAGTTCAAGCAAGGTCATCTGGGGTTAAAGGTGTGGTGGCATATACCTTTAACCTGGGCTACACTTTTTGCTGTAGACCTATATAAGGACATTAGAAGAAGGAAGGCTCTCTCTGCTTCACCTGCTTGCCTTGTCGGACTAAGCAACTGCTGGATCCTTGGACTTCCATTCACAGCTGCTGCCGACTGTTGTTGGGAGTTAATTGTTGAGAGTTGGACTACAAACTATAAGTCATCAATAAATTCCTTTACTACATAGAGACTACCATAAATTCTGTGACTCTAGAGAACCCTGACTAAGACAGGCACCAATGTCTGACACTGTTACTGATGCTATGATGTGGTTCCAGATTGGAATCTGGCATGGCTGTCCTCTGAGAGTCCCTACCAGCAGCTGACTGAGACTGAAGTAGATACTTACATCTATCCACTGGACTAAAGTCGTGGACGGGTTGAATTAGGGGAAGGATTGAAGAATCTGAAGGGCAGAGCAACCACATAGGAAGACCAGAAATCTCAACTTAGTCAGACCCCAGGGAGCCCACCAACCAAGAGCATAGATAGGCCAGTCCGAGGCCTCTGGCAAAAATAAAGCAGAGGTTTGACTGCTTAGGGCTTCATGGAAAAAATGTGCTAAATCCTCGAGAGACTTAAGGATCCTGGGAAGTAGAAGCCTGTTGGAGCAGGGAGCACCCTCTTGGAGGCAAGGGGGAAGAGGAATATTGGGATGAGAAACTGTGGGAGAGGGGACTGAGGAGGGAGGGCAATAAGTGAGATGTAAATTTAAAAAAGAAGAATTTCTTTTTAAGCGAATGCTGTGTCTGGTCCAACATATTATAAAATTTGTGGCTTTAATTTTCATCTGTTTCTTTCCAGTACAATTTTAGTCAAAAAAAAAAAAAAAAAAAAAAAAGACGACAAAAAACTGCTAAAGAATGTAGCAGTAAAGCAGTACCTCAAAGATGAAAAGCAATTAAGTGTTTATTTTATTGGTGCTGAAATTATATAATTTGATTATTTAACCGGTACACATTAACATTTAATAGCAACATTTAATTTTAAGTAGATACTTAGAAAACCAGTCAATGAGATTTGTTTTTGCTTTCAGAAGTGCATGTGCTGGAGCTTTGATTTTGAACAGGGAAAAGATAAATACTCTATAATCATAGATTGAGGCAGGGACACATGTATGAATAAGAGAAAATGTCACCTGATGGTCTTGGGGAGATGGTCCAGTGGATGAGCAGGATAACTTACAAAGCCTTTGGATTCAGTTCCCAGGGTCTATCCAGAATCTCAATTTTCCAATGTAGCAATATGTGTCCATTTGTAGTTTTATATATTGTTGTTCACAATTCAACATATCCATAGTCATGAGTGGCTTCTACACAGAACATTTTATTGTGAATAAGATATATCTCTCTTCTTTAATCGTTTTTATTTTATACATTTATTTTTTATTATGGATATATAATTATATGATAAATACATTGTTTATTATATTTATTACTTATTATAAATATACCAGTGAGGTAGTGGTATATTTACTATGGCAACTCTGTAGACATATGTTTACTCAGTATGCCACTAATGTTTTTCTTTTTAGAAGTACATGAATGTATAATAAATTAAAATAGGAAATACATAAAAAAGTTCTACTTGCTAGAAGATATTAATGAGCTAAACTTGTGAATTTAATGTACATCAAAGCAGGAACTGAGTTCCAAAATCAAAATCCCGTTCGAATCAGCAGGTGAAATGTCGTGACTCATCACTTTTCATCTAATTACTCAAAATCTGGGCAAGCCACCCAAGGCAGCTGTCTACACCGCAGCACTGAATTTTCCTTGCAGGGTCTGTTTCCGTCATGTGTGCTTTGTACTATGGTGAAAGAGAGGTATCAATTTAGAGGCAAATTTCTCTTTTGTACCTCCATACCTCTGATCTAGAAAAGTGAAAATAAAGAAATAAGTAAATAAACAAGTACCCATCTGTTCCTTCATCATGGTTGCAGTCTTGTATACCTTTCCCGGTCTTAGTTGAAATTCAATGTTCCTAGATGAGAATTTCTACAAAGTAATTTGTTCCCTCAATGTTTCCCCTCCCTTTCTTTTCCTTTCATAATTCCTATTCAAGTTGGAAAAAGCTGCAGTAAGGAGCAACAATTAGTCTCCTGCAGCAGCTGCTCCATCAGTATGAAGCTGTAACTGCATTTTCTTCTTCTGTGAGATAATCCGAATGTGCCCTTCACACCAACATCTAGGAAAGGCAAGGCAATCTGTAGCACAGGGTGCTCCATGGGCAGCCATTGTGTGACGTGTCGGCAACACTGGAATAATAATGTTATTTCCAGTCTAACAACTAAGACCAACACTGCGATTTGTAGAACAAGACAATTTGAAGAATTTAAAACGGAAACAGAATTGGTTGTTATTTCACATTTTAAAAAATTTTTATATCTAGCACATTTTATTTAATGAGTCATTCGTTGATGAGACAACTGGGATGATTCCACATTTGACACTTGGAGAGCAGTCCTACAATGTGCACCCTGACTCCTCTTCACTCTTTTAATGATGCTAAAACCAAAACAGCTTTTTTTGAGTACAAGTAGGAATTTCACCAGTGTGTTTCTAGTACCATGTCTATGCATTGCATTCCAGTGTAGCCTCTGAAATTAACATTAAACTGGACAATGCTCTACTTTAAACAGTCTCGGCATTGTGATGAGGTAGAAAGATTAAAAGACATAACCAAAATTAGGTGAAGAGCTAGTATAATTTCAGGTGAGCATATTATGAAGAAAACATAATCTGTTAGAAGAATGGATTCCCCTCACCCCTAACATGAGCTTAATGGGGCTATGAAATGATGTGGGTGTTACCTGTTAAGCCTTATGACTTGGGTTTGATCCCAAGAACCTATGTGGTAGAAAGAGAGAATGGATTCTAGCAAGGAATCAATCCTCTGACATTCACATCGGTGTTATAGCACACTTGAGCAATAAACACACATATTCACATGCTTACTCACATGATAGATAGATAGACAGATAGATAGATAGATAGATAGATAGATAGATAGATAGATAGATAGATAGATGAATAAATAAATAATGTAGAAGAAAGTCATTATATCAAATATGAGAACTATCAGGATATCTAAGAAATATACTAAGAGGATAACTTAGTCAAACAAAAACAGAGAAAGTTTACATTCTAATTTGAAGGATATCTTTAAAAACAACAAAATTTCTTGATATTAAAGAACTTGAAGTGTCCAAAAGCATAAAAATCTGCTGTGTCTAGGCAGAAATGAGATCATAAGTAACTGATTTGATGGTATATTGCTTAATCCTGTGGACTAGGGATTATGGGGACTCTAGCTATAAAGTTGGCATGTTGTTAGCCAAAACACAACAAATAAACAACACAGGAAGTTCCTAATCACTCTTTTAAGCCTATGAAATACATTATACTTCTACTGGAAAATAATTGTATAAAACTCAGAAACTCTAAAAAGACAAGAAACATTAATTTTCTTTATTTTCCCCATAATTATAGCTGTGTCTGTGAATTAATCACATGTGTGCACAGGCCAAACAAAGTATTTTGTGTCTAGAGGCAAAATATAGCATAGTTTTCTGTCATGATACATAGGGTAACTGTTTCTAAATTGTCTTTAGAAATGATGGAGGCAGATGTATAGTGATCAGGTTGCTTGAATTTCTAGAATACTGCATAAAAATAATAAAATTAAAATTCTATGTGGGAACATACTTAACCATTTTATTTCATTGACTTGGGGTATACTTTAAAGAAAAGTGGGTGTGAAATACATCAAAGATAGATTGTAACTTTAACTTTTTCAAATCCTATTTTTAATGATGGTTCTTAAATGTTTTAACCTCTCTTGTAGCCCACTCCCCAGTAGAGGTAGTAGAAAAGAAAAGGTACAGGAATGGGGAAGTGGATCTGTTTAGAAAGGTTCTTTGGAGAAACATCCATTGGTCTTGTTTGGCAATCAGCAGTTCAGTTCATATGTTAGCAGGCAGCATCAGCTTGATCCACTTGCAAATACCTCAGGGATACAAGAACAGTCCAGTTAGAGTCAGGTTAGCAGCAGTGGTGACACAACATAGCAGAGACAGCCAGTCCTCAGCCCCAGCTTGAGTCAGCAGGAGGACCAACAGAAACATCAGAAGTTCGAGGCTGTGTCTCTCTCAAGGAAGTGAAGATCAACAAAAACATGAGATCCACAAGTGTTACACAGCTAGCTGTCCCAGCAAGCCAAGCTCGGTCTCTGTCACTCCTTTGAGTCCTATTTATACCCTCCAAACATCACGTGATGTCCACGTCCCTTTCCTCAGCATAGCTTTTGCCTTAGCATGTGTTTTGTCCCAGCTCAGGTCTTGCCTCAGCAGGTGCATCCAATCAGCTCGAGTCCTTGGAAGTGCCAACAAACTGCAGTACACTACCAGAAGTTTTTTGGTGCGTTTCTCTCTATGGAGTTCCTACAAATACAGCTCAATTGTAAGGTGGACCAATACAGGCATGTTGTGGGCAAAGAATCTTTCATCATGTGTCCTTTCACATGCTTGCTCTAGCAGAACATCCTCTCTCCTGTGTTTGCTTCAAGGGTCTGTCTTAGTCTTTCAAACTTGTGTCCGCTTAGACAAAATGTTCCTTCACATGTTTGCCCCAGCAAAACACCATCCAACTGACTTCTCAAAGACCCCTTAAGTTTCCACTTCCGTAGGTGCTTACATTCTTTCCCCAACTTATCATCCTTATCTTCCTTTTATGGTATTTTCCTATGTATCTGTTGATTTAAAAGATAATCATAATACTACCTCCCAATGGTAGAATTAATTCATTGTGTATCCCTGTATTTAGGGTTGTTTCATAAACTCTGTGGGAAGCATGCCTTTAGAAATGTTTATGAACATGTATTTAGCTAAACAAATATATCTATTATTTTAATCTTCCAGAGTTTAAAGAAGGCTCAAGACAAATTAATAGGTGATCTATACCACTAGGCACCCATGCCCCAATTGAAAATAATTAACCAGATGTTCCTTGTATCAGGAGAATCTAAGGCACAAGGGTTATATTTATGCTGATTTGTGTTAATATGACTGGGAGACTATAGGGTATAGAGAGACACAGAAAAGCTCTGAAGTCCTAAGAATAGAATTCATTTCTCAGTTTCACCAAAGGAATCAATTGCATTATATGGTACTAAAAAAAAAAAAAAGTCCCTCTATCACTTAACAATATGCTGTCACTATTTCCACGGGTGACTGATTATATTGAACTCATCCTCTTCACTGTTGCCCCATTTCTCTTTGTACTGGTATGAGGGCATTTAAAAATGTTATTTGTGTCTTTATATAGATATTTGTTTTATGGTTTTATGTATAGCTAAAGGGTAATGATCAGTTATTAATGGTCTAATTTCAGCAAATACTTCAGTATATATGTTTTTAGGACAGAAATAATACTTCAATCCTGGTATCCAGGGTGGAAGGATAAATTAGACTCTCGACTTTTGATGACAATATGTACCCAATGTCAGCAGAGAAATGCCTTCACTTACATACACATATGCACACAAACACACACAGACTCACACACACACACACACACACACACACACACACACAAAATGAATAAATGAATGAGTGAATTTTAATTTTAAAAGATTATTTTGTTGATAAATCAATCAGAAATAAGTTGTAGCAATTAAAATTTCTCTCTAAATAAGAGATTTTTCTCCCATTCTCACATATACATTTTTAGGCTAGTGTTAGAAAATAGTCCTGAAAGTAAGAAACCCAGAAAGGTGAATAAAGACAATATTCCCAGTGTTTTCATTGCTTTTCAGGATCTGCTGTCAAAAGCTTACCTTAGACAATCTTTGAGGAGATATAGCAAAGTCAAGACACAGTAGGATAAAACTCATGCAAATGATGATAACTATACAACCTATATATTCAAATTATTATGGATGTACCATTTTACTGTTTAAGAAATAACTATTACATACACCTGCATGGTAGCTTACAATAATTTGTTAAAATAGTTAAATAGCATAATAAAGTTGGAGCTATTTTGTTGTACAATGAGAAGAAACAACTTTAATCTAAGTAAATCTTTCTTCTGTACTTAGTTTGCTAAGGTATATATAATTTAGAATGCAATTGATAAACATTAGGTTAATTTTAAGTATACAGTTCATGAACAAAATAAAAAAATAATTGAAATAATAAATATTATTTTCTACTGGTGAGTCAATGCCAATTTATTATTTTGGCTTGGTATCACAATTTCACTATCATGAACTTAGCACAAAAAGCTTAAATTTTTTTAATGAGGAAACTGCACAAAACTATTTTGTTAAGGAAAAAAGAGCACACTATAATTCAGCACAGCATTATACCTTGGCCATAAATCCTTCATTGCTGCCTGCCCATTCATTTTATGTAGAAACAGGAGCTCGACACTCTGACCGTTCTTTTTAAGTGGGTTGATAATGAGCTTGGCCAGGCTGGTTCTGGTAAAGCAGCTGTTGTCTCAGTTGATTGATCTGACATTCAATCTGATTGATTGGTACTTAGACTGTGTAGGTT
Organism: Montemys delectorum; assembly: GCA_019843815.1. Lineage (NCBI taxonomy): Eukaryota > Metazoa > Chordata > Mammalia > Rodentia > Muridae > Montemys > Montemys delectorum. The sequence goes on along the minus strand of JADRCD010204887.1, from coordinate 12,194 downwards.
TCTGAATACTTGAATATTGTACTCGCTTACATTTCACTCCATATTAAATCACCCCTCAAATACTGCAATTTCTTCTTCATCAGTCTCCCTGCATTGTGTCTATTTTCTCCATCCTCACATAAATATTCACATAAATATTCAAAAACACTCAATGACCTCTTTATGAATACCAAAGTGAGTTTCAAACTCTCATTTCATTTCTATTGTAAATATTATCAAGTGCTTCCTACTGCTTTGAACATATTAACAAGGAGCCAATATACTTGGGTTGTAATCTTGACTCAGTTCTGTGTAGTTTACTAATTTGGGACATTAAATTTACTATCTGTTGTTTTCTATCTCCTTCCATGAAACAGTGTAATGTTGCTATTATATTGAGATTTGTGGTAAACCCGGAATATGTCAGTTTCTTAAACAAAACTTTTCACCATAAAGAACAGTACCATCATCAATCATTAGCATGAAAAAACTCAATAATACTTAAAGTCCCTGCTCATTGTAGCTTTATCCCTTGTGAAAAATTTAGGTATTGTATTAAGAGTACAAAGAGTGGACCTCCTTTTCTGGATCCTTATTACAGTGGAGATGCTTTCACGGTTTCTCTACTTACCATGTTGGACATAGGCATGCTTTAAATCTCACTTTTAGTGAAAGAATGTCCCTTATATTCCTAAACTGTCCATGATTTTTATTATAAAGGGTCATTGAATTTCGTAAAATGCTTTTGCTGGGTTGAATGATGATTTGATATTCATCTTTAAGTCATTGTATGTGATAGATGACATTCATTGCCTTGTGTGTATTGAATCATCCACAGCATCTCTGAATGAAGCCAACTGTGTCATGATGAATGATCTTTTTGATGTGGTCTTGAATTCTAATGATTAGTAATTTAAGTAAGTAAAATTAATCAGCAAGAAGATGACAACCCTGAGGGATACCTTCAGTATAAATTCCCCTGAAGGTGATGTTGGGATGTTCTTCCAGCTGTAGAAAAAGCCATGAGTACTCCACTCTTTTCTTATTGACACATAGAGGGCTTATACTCTATTGTTATTGTATGTATACTTGTCTGTAGATATTTAGAGATGGAGAGATGAGTGATAGTGTGGTCATTTAAAGAATGCTTGCCTTTTCTCAGTCAATTTTTGCACATATAAGTTAAGTGAGTTTAAAAAGGAGTTAATGTGTGTTGAGTACCTACAAAAAAAGTCTACAGTGCCTATGTAGTGCATCAGAAACATAGAATGTGAGGGAAGACAGAAGATAAAAAGAGGATTTTCTGTTTATGTTGTACCCTCTCTGAAAGTAGGTGTATGATGATTTTTCTTCCTGTCATGCTAATTATGATATACATTCTTTTTTTCATCTTCTTCTGTGATATGGTGAAGCTGTGAGGTATCCCATGTCTGTAATTACAAAATTGGAGACACAAAGGCGATAGAATTTCTTAATGCTCATATGAAGCTAGGATAGCATAGTGGACAAGGCCTGTCTGGGCCACAGAATATAATCTTGTCTCAGAAGAAAAAAAGTAAAGGCACACAAAAGACCCTAAATAAAAGTTATAATGATAAAAACTATTATTCAAGTCCTTGAAATACTCTCTTATTCTTAAGTTTTGTTTGTTTTGTTTTTTGTTTTATTTTGTTTTTTTGTTTTTTTTTTTATTTTTTGGACTACAACATAAAGTCATGTTTATACTTTCCTGAAATGACATAATATTTGCACATTTGAAAAATAAGTACTAGATCTTATTGTTTTTGAAATATGTGAAAGTCACCTGAAAAAATAACTTCTCAGTGCTCTCTACCTAACCCCTGTGGAAGACATTGGGTATTATTTTGCTCCTCCTTATTTATTTTATCGCTACTGTAATAGTTTTCTGAAAAAAACTTTAAATTTATGTCAATGTAATTTTTATGTTTTTAGATTCATTAGTTCACACAGTAGAATCTTCAAAATATACTTTAATTGACTATTTTCGTAGATAATCATAGAGTTATATATTAGATATAAAATATATTGGACTGAAAATATTAGCTTGAAATTGTAGGTTTAGTAGTGACTAGTGTATGTAGGCACTCTTCTGTACTCTCATATTTACTGATTTTAATAACTATATACAAATGATTCCATTTTAGCAATATTTCGTTTACTTACTTTATTATGATAAGAATTTACTGATTATTATAAAATATAAGGATTGACTCGAAGAGTTTTGTCAACCATTATTCCTGGCTGGTTAGACTCTTTCTAAGGCAGACTCCGCTCCTAAGAGTAGTTGAGCAGCGTAACTGTATGCACTGAAGAAAAGAAGGAAAAGAAGGAAAAAGGAATATTCCAGTAGGTGGGTAGGGAGGTGAGGCTGAAGAAGGAGCACAATGAAGGGCTCGAGGAGAAGATGGTCAAATATGTTGCATCAGATTTCCTATAAGGATTGTGGACTAGAGAATACAAGGCAAGAGAACATATTTTCATAGTCAATAGTGGAATCTTCAAGATAATTTGACGCCTTGATTTTCCCAGTCTATACTTCTTACTTAGTTTTAAAAAGTAATAAAAATAAAAACTATGATAATGATGTTTACTCAATACTAAAAATAAAAGATATTTAAACATTTGACATGATATTATTCGATTAATAATCAGTTCAGGCTGACAAAGAATTAATGAGAGAGTCATTTATAGATACTTTATTTTAAATTAAAGGGATAGAAGACATCAACTGCATACCAGTATTTAAAGCACTGTCACACATACACACACAAACACTCACTCTCACACACAAAGAGATGCAATACACATGTACATAAATTCAAGAACCTAAGTAAATAAATACATAATTTAGATAACCTTTAGAGTACTTTTGCAAGCATTATTTTAGTATAATGGAACTTCATCTCCTTGTGAAATTACACAGTCCTCTTTGCCTGTCAGCATAAATGGCAAAGTGTAGTGAACATTAGGAAAAGTCTATACTGATTAGTACCCATGAGAAAATGACTAGTATTAAAATGTATAAAACTATATTCCTCTTTACTAATATATGTCTTGGAACTATAGTCGAATTGATAAAAGATAATTTGGAGAATATATATTTTCTTTAAGTCTTTGATAGTCTAGCTGACAGACTATACATCATAAAATAGCAATGACAATATATTGAGTATGCAAAATGCCTGAATAGTATATCGAGGTGTCCTAGTCAATATTTAATTGTTACAAAGAGAAATCATAACCACAGAACCTCTTAAGGGAGAAAGTATTTAATTCAGGCTTGCTTACAGTATCAGAGGCAGTAGCAAGGAGGGAAGCATGGCTGCACATAGACATGGTGTCTGAAAAGCAGCTGAGAGTTCTGTATTAGGAACAGGAAGAGAAAGCTACCTGGATTGGATTGTGCCCTTTAAATCTCAAAGTCCACATCAAGTGACATGTTTTTTACCAACAAGGCCACACCCCCTAATCTTTCCAAATTATACTATTCCTAAGAATTATAACATGTGAACCTATGGGAGCAGTTCTTATTCAAACCACCACTTTCAACTTTCTAGCCCCACCCCCCATAGACTTGTAGCCATATCAAAGAGCAAAAATATATTCAGTCTAACTTCAAAAGTTCCCATTGTCTGTAACAATCAATTTCAACACTCTCTAAGAGTCCAGAGTTAAAAGTCTCTTGTGAGACTCATGCTGATCTCTTAGTTGTAACACTTTGTAAAATCAAAATAAAAGAAAAAAACAGGTCTACTTGCAATAGATAGTGGCAGCAAATAGACATTACCCTTCCAAAAGGGAGTAATGGGGTATAATGAAGAAATAGTGATCCAAAGCAAGATTTCAAAACAACTGGGAAAACTCTAGACTCGGCATCGGCATCTCCATGTCTGTTGTCAAAGGTCTCTTTAGGTCTCCAACTTCTTTCAGCACTGTTGACTACAACACACTTCTCTCTTCAACTGTTTCCGTACCCTGTTAGCAGACTGGCTTGGCAGGTGTCCACCAACCTTGGCATATACAGCATCTCGGGGTCTCCAACACAATCCATGCTTCTCCTTCAGAACTTCATGCAATGTCCTCTCTGGACCTCCATATGGGGACACAGCTGACATGTGCCTGGCTTCAGTAGCTTACCTTAGATGATGAAGTAGATTCCGCATTGTCATTTATTGCATCCCTGACTCTATAAAACCAGAAGCATGTGACTGAAACTTGGCCTCCTTGTTCAAACACATTATTATCAGCTTCCTAGTTTTTATTATTTCCTGAACCTCTTAAGCTCTTAAAAATCCCTAGTCACAAGTTGGAACCTTAAATGTCTGTCGTCTTGCGCTGAGTTCACTACTCCCTTTACTTCTTTTAGCATTAGGATTTTCTTACTATATTTTATCTCCTTGAGCAGTAGACTTGGCTCCCACATCATATTCCTGGTGCTCCTTTTTCTCTCAGAGTATACATTTTGCATTTTCCTTTGGTCACCATGTTTCTTTCCATTATAGATCTGCATGAAAGTGAACACTAACAACCATATGATATGGTCAATACTAAGCTATCTTGATGTCTAGTTGTTTACCACAAGATCAGTCTCTAGGCCACTTGCTAATATTCCTCTCTTCTGAATCCTTTTGAGTCAGGCCCCCATATTTCACATTGCCCTCAACACCAATGTCCTCCATGATCCTACAAGGAGAGCTGATTAAGTATCGTACAAGCATCCAACTAATTTTCTTGTCCAAAGTCCAAAAGTTTTCTATATTCCTCCAACAAACAGTGGTCGGGTCTTTTATAGCAATACCCTACTACCTGGCTTCAACCTCTGACTTAATCAGTGTTCCATTGCTGTGAACGGATACCATGACCAGGACAGCATTTAATTGGGGCTTGCTTATTGTTCCAGCTATTTAGCCCTTTATCAGCACCGCAGGAAGCATGATGGTGTGTAGGCAGACAGGTTGCTGGAAAAGGAGCTACCTCTACATCTTCAGGAAGCAAGAATAAAGAAAACTACTGGGTCATGCTTGGATGCTTGAAACCTCAAAGGTTTCCGGCACACCCATAGTGATAGACTTTCCCTAACCAAGCTACACCTCTTAATCCTTTCAAATAATGGAATCCCCTAATGATTCAATTATGTAAGTACTGGAGGGCATTTTTATTAAACCACCACAGTTGATCTTCAGCTTTTATAGAATGTTAAAAATAGAAATTATAATTTATTTTTTTCGGATGTGAATTGGAAATATTTTCATTTGGGTAAATAATTGATCTTAATCAATATATGTTGGACTGTGAAAGGCAGTCTGTGTTCTGGTTGACAGAGGCATACTCCAAAGGCCCAGTAGAAAATTCAAGAAGGGACAGAACAGTGAGCCACACCCCCAGACATTAGGCGCCTGAGAGAGCCCTACAAATCCATTATCCTGTGGCTAGACAATGCCCCAAGCTCCCAGTATTCTGGTTGGACTCCACCACCACAGTCACCTGACCACAGCCAGGTATGCCTGGGATCAACAAGGTAGTCCAGCCCACTATAAAAGGGGTTGCTTGACCTCCTCCTTTCTCTATCTCAAGCTCTTGCCTTCCTTCTTGTCTTTACTCTCACCCCTTGCCTCCTTTCTCCCCTTCCATTCTCCCTATCTCCACGTGGCCACAGCCAGTCTCTACTTTTTATTTTTTTTTAGATATTTTCTTTATTTACATGTAAATTTTCCCTTTCCCAGGTTCCCCTCCAAAAAACAAACAAACAAACAAACAACCAAAAAGAAGAACAAACTCCTTTTGCCTCCCCCCTCCCCATGCCTGCCACCCCACCTCTCCCTCTCTCTCTCTCTCTCTCTGATTTCTATAATAAAGCTAAAAATTATGGACTGCCTCCTTTCATCTAGACTCCCCGTGCTGGAACAAGGGCTTAGGCCTTCCCCTAAAGGGCCCTGTCCAGTCTCCCATAGGAAAGGCTCCTACTGTTTCTAGCCTCCAGATGGGACCAAGGACTCTCACCGGGCTCTAGAAACAACCAGCAAAACCACCCAGAACCTTCTCTCCAAGCCCCTTTCCTTTTTCCTTTTTGCACGGGGCCATTGCCACCCAGTAGCCTCCATGAGTTCTCAGCTCTTCCGTGGTATCCAGCGACATCCTGTGAAGCCCAAGAGCTAGAACCTGTCTTCCTTGTGAGGCCCAGGGACCCGGGACTGCTCCCTCCTGTGCAGAGCGGGATTACATGGCTTCCCACAGCTGGTGCCTCAGAGTCCTCAGCAGTCTCCTGTGTCCTCCTGCCCAGGTTCTCTGTGTCTCCCACCCCTTTATTTCTCAACCGCCTGGCGCCCCACAAATATATAATACTTTTATAAAATATCTTTTACATCAGTTGATGATGAACTTATTTTTACGCCCATTATTTCCTTTTTATATTTTATTCTTCATTGTTCATCTTAAAAATGATCCATTGTAGGGTAATTCATAGTAGATCACTCACTCTCAGTTTAAAATGTAAAAATCCATTTATATCCACTTATACAGAAAATTTATTGTCAATGATAAAAATAGGTTAATGGATCTAAACTTAGTTTCCTTCTTCCCTTTCCTGCCTCAGCTCCGAGACATCAGAGCTTGCAACCTGAGACTCAGCTCATGCCGGCTGTGCCAAGACAAAGGTCCCTGCTGAGTTCCACCTTCCAGGATTCCAGAGGAAGGTATGCCTGCTGGCTGGCACGTCTGCTACCTGAAGACATCTGCTATTGACCTCCTCTCCCACCATGGGCAGCACCTCCAACCTCTCCCCGGAGCTGAAATCTGCGGGACATCTGGAGCCACTGCCCTCAAGAACTCCAGCCCTGCAGCCCGGCTTTCCTGACTCTTTCCTGACTCCTCCCAAATTGTTTATGTTATGCAAATGTCACTGTAACCTAGAAATCCAGTCTTCCCTTTCTCCGTGTACTTATAAATACCGAACCCCCAAAAGTAAAGTTGAAGCTTTGATTGGGATGCAACTTGGCTTCGTGTCCTTTTGTTCTCGAACTCTTGTGTTTCAGGTCTTTCTTCTCCCTTCGGTCGAGAGAGAACCCAGTTCGTGAAACTGAAGGACAGTTTCATCTATAGACAAGTTTCGTTTCCTAGAAACATAGAAAAAAAAACATTCCTAGTGTTCAAGATTTTCATACATTTATGGTTTTGCTCTCTGAAAATATACTTTCACAGTCGTCAAGGAAGGTAATCTAAGCAAAAAAGCAAAACTAAGATCTAATATGAAGTGTGATAATTATATATCTATTATATTAATAATATGTTTTGCTAATGATGGCATCCTCTGTCTTCTGATCTGAATATAATGAAAGGATTTTGTTCCTACACTATACTGATAAGTAGTGTGTAACTCTACTAACTATACTGGTCACTGATTTGTATAAATCCATTAATTCCTCTACATTTATATTTCAGTCTTAGAACTCATGCCCAACAGTATATGATGGCTTTCTTAAAATTTAAATTAATTTATCCAGGATATTGGGGGCTCAAATAGGAAGTCAGATGGGGGAATTTTGAACAAACTATGGAGTAATTATGAGTTAACATGGTGCCTTATAGGCAAGAGATTGGATGTTTTCTTAAGTGAGTTAAATTCTTCAGTGTCATGAAGTAGCTTAAATTAACTTAGATGAGGTTTGAATTTGCCCAAAGTAAGAAGAAAAAGGATGAACCTATGGATGTCAAAGGACAGTCTTAAAAACAAACCAATTTGAGTTTTTGCAATATAGCTTTTACTGAAATATACCTTAGCTATGCTAATAATAGCAATTAGATAGAGCAATTTTAGATTTTATTTCAGGTATTGCATTTCAAATTTAGATAATTGATTTGTTAGGTTGTTTTTTTTTTTACTGTGATATTCACAAATTACTACAAATTTAGGAATTTAACATATACCTATTTTGTTATAGGTTTTAGGTCAGAAGCATGTCAGAGCATCATTGGACTTAACTTGCATGCAAATAGCTGCATTTCTAGAGCCTACAGAGAGGAATCTATTTCATTGCAATCTGTAGCTAAGGAATTGTTGCACTTGTAGTTGCATGACACTTCACAATTTCAAAGCCAGCAATGTTTCACCTCTATTTTCCTTCTGCCTCAGCCTGGTTCCTTCCATGTTCCTCCTGGTCAACAAAATATTTTCATTGTTAAACTCTTTGGAACATAACTGTATTAGAATTCCATAAACATATATTAAAGTAAGAACTTATAGAAAAAAGTAATGTTAGCATATCTTCCAAATGTATAATTACTTATGGTTCTATGTGCAATAAATTCTGTCACTGCTCAATATGGGTAGGTTCTATCAGAGCAATTTGCCACACTCTTAACTTGCTATCTTAATGCATGCCTATAAGTATGTAGAATAACATCCATGGTTTACTCTGTCATTTCCAATATCATTTCTAATAGAATATAATTATATACATAGTATAATAATACCAAATTTTAAAAGAATACTTTATTTTCTATAACACAATAATATAAGAATATTGGATTTGGGATAAAAGAAGATTGTATACTATTTTCAAAGCTTTACTGCAAATAAAACATCTACCTAGAAATTTAAATTACATTTGCTTATTTATTCTTTTATTTATTTTGTTATGCATGAGCACATTGGCATATATCCAATGAAGAGAGGCTACTTTATGAGTCAATTACCTCCTTCCACCATTTGGGTTCAGGGTATAAGGATTACTTACAGGAAGTTTTACCTACTGAGTCATCTCACTTGTGCTAAAAAACTGTTTCAATAAAAGATTAAAACAAGAATAGAAATAAATTCTCAATTATACTCAGTGATAGTGAGACTTTAGACACAAATGAATTCAGTGAAATAAAAAAAAAACTATTTGACAGAAATTGAATTCCGATTGAAGTAGATCTGAGTGACAGGTGATTTCTGTTGCTAATTGGGCATCCATGTGTTTCCCTTCAGGGAAAAAAAAAACCCTTGTTTGCTTAGATTTCTTTGATGCCTTGTTATGACCTTCCCTGACCTCCAGAATATTTATTTAATTTAGAACTTCAAGATCCAAAATTCAATGAGCCTTCAGGGAGGACTCTATAGACAGTGTGAATATAATGTCTACTTCTTATTTATAGTGTTTGTCTTAAATAGATAACTAAATAAGAAATTGAGTATCTAGTAGAAGACTTAGAGTGCCAAGAGACTTCTATGCACACTATGCCAAATTAGACTTCCTTAATGTAGGAACCACTTTGACCCTGGATGACTGGATTTACTGTGTTTGTGGGCACAAACTCTGTTTTGTCCCATAATTAGCTAAAATGTTTATGTCATTTCAGTTCACAATTAACAAATGATGGCCAATTAGTTCTTGGCTATTAAATGGTACTGAGTGGTATACTGGTTAATTTATGGAATTACGTTTTTAATGAATGGATAAGCTCCTTCTCATAGAACATCACGTTTGCATGATGAGCACTAACATTAATCATTGGAAAACAATGTACAAACTTAGAACATTAATTAGGAATTATGAACTATGGAATAATTAAATGCTGTTTTATGTATAAATGAGGAAAATAGAAATTCATTTGTGTAACTAGAAAAGAGAAATTCATTTAGATAAACCGTAGGAAATGGAGGAAGAAAAGATAATTGGTGGTGATAGGGTGAATGTATAATTGGCCATAAAATTAGAAAGTAGAGAGCATAGGGTATATTTGGACCATTGAGAATAAACTTCAGTTTAAAATTTGAATTTACAGAGACACATTAAGAAAGATAAGTTTGGCTAGGCTATGTAGACTGGAATGGCCTTTAACTTGGAGATATACCTGCCTCTGCCTTCTAGTGCTGGTTTGTTAGAAAACTTGGACTCCATCTACCTCAAGATCAAGCTATATCACTCCTAGACATATATTCAAAGAATATCCCATATGTTCATAGGACAGTTATTTGTAATACCTAGAAACTGAAAACAACCTAGATGGCCCTCAACAGAAAAATGGATAAAGAAAACGTGGTACATTTAAACAATGGAGTATTACTAAACTACTAAAAACAACAACATCATGAAAATTACAGGAAAATGGATGGAACTAGATGGAACTTATAAATGGATCTTAGCTGTAAAGTAAAGAATAACCAGGCTATGATCTATAACCAAAGAGCAGCTAAGTAGCAAGGAAGACTCATGTGGGGACTTTTGAAACTTCCTGGGAAAGGGAAATATAATAGACATCACAGGTGGGGTGGGAGCATGGGAACATAATGAGGTTGGATAAAAGGAGAGAGTACTGGGTGAAATAACAAGAATTCTGGGTTATCTCTGGGATTATCTAGAAACATAGGTTAATGGAAACTTTCAGGAATCTAAGGGGATGACCCTAAATAAGACTCTTACACAAAATTTCCAATGGAGGACTTGAGACACCAACCCAGCCACCAAATCTTTGACCCACATTATGTCCTGATTATCAGATGTTCTGGGTTAAAGTGTACCATGGAGACTGTGAAAATGGCCAATCAATGATAGACCCAGCTTGAGATTAGTGCCATTAGAGCCCATTCCTGACATTGCCTAAAAGGCCATGGACTAAATGAAGATAGAAAGAAGGAAGGAAAGAAAGAAAGAAAGCAAAGGAAGAAAGAAAGAAAGGAAGAAATGATGCCTAGGTGCCTAATGATATTATTCCATTATATTCACAGATTGATGCCTATCCCAGTTTCTATCAGGTTTCATCTAGCAATTGTTGGAAACAGATCCAGAGATCCACAGCCAAACATAAAATGGAGTTTGGGAAATCCTGTCAAAAACAGCAGGAAAGACTGGACAGTCCGAGGACACCACAAGACAACCCACAGAATCCACTAGCCTGAGCACATAGGGTCTCAATGGACTGAACTGCAACCACCCAGCCTGCATGGACTAAGCTAGCCCCTCTGCATATGTGCTACATTTGTGTAGCTTGGTTTTCCTGTGGGACTGCTAACTGCGGGGTCAAAGGGTGTTACTGAGATTTTGCCTGCTTTTGAGACATTTTTCCCTCATTTTAAATTGCCTTATGCAGTCTCAATACGAGCAAAAGTAACTAGTATTATTGCATCTTGATACACCATGTTTGGTTGATATTCATGGAAGGCTGGACTTCTCTGAATAGAAATGGAGCAAGACTGAATAGGAATGGAGAGACAAGGGGAGGTGGACAGAGAGACTGGCAGAAGAAGAGGAAGGGGAAATTGTGGTCAGGATGTAAAGTATGTTAAAAACCCCAAAATGAAGAATGACTAGGAAAAATATTAGACCACTAGAGGAACTGATTTAATCTACCCAAACCCTAAAGAGCTTGAGAAAATCATGATGTTTAATAAAATATCATTCATGGATTTTGAGAGGGGCTGCAGAGGGGCTGCTAACCTAGGCACTCAATTCACTGAGAAAAGGATTGCAAAATCATAGACTCCTTGAAAAACTTATTGAGATCCCAGTGTTAGAAGAAAAAGTTTAAAAATCAGTGCCTGGGGGTATTGATTAATGATAACTAATATGAAAAGCAGGGCCCTGGCTTAAGTCCTCAGTAGCAACTAAG
>JADRCD010204886.1:23959-37777 GCA_019843815.1 Montemys delectorum | reverse complement strand
AAAAAAAAAAAAAAGTTACTTACACCAGAGGTTCTTGGGAACACCACTCGGTGGCTGTCCAAGGAGTAAGTGGTTTAATATTTGCTAATTCCCTGTTTGCTGTGACCTCACAGAACATATGACTACAGCAAACAGTGAGAGCCGACTGTGTACATAAAGCACTTAAAATCTTCCCAGGATGGATAATCTTACCGAATCCTGTGCTAAATGAAGAGATCTTAGTAGAAACTAGAGCGAGCAGGTCCCACTTGAAGAAGAGTCAGCAAGGGGCGGGGTATGAAGCTGAGGAACAGCACTTCCAAAGTCTTTCTGGGAAAGGGTCCGATCCAAAACAGTGGGGATCAGAAAAGGTCCTAAAAAATTTGGTGGTTGAAAGTTCCCAGAGTTTTGGGTTTTTTTTTTTTTTTTTCAATAGTGATGTTGCAGTAACCACTTTTCAGAGGAAGGGCACAGCACAGGTCAACGTCCCGTCTTGTCCCTTGTCCAGTTAGGCAGAGAAGATTGCTGCTGCAGATTCATTAGCCCCATCTGAGCATGTACAAGTCAAGTTTTCTTAGGGTCATGACCATACAAACCCTAACTGCAAGCCACTCTCCACAGAAGTGCATAGGGAGACAGAGACATTCTGGTGGGGAAGAGAGCTCTGATTCACTGCACTTGCTTGAGTCTCTGTTCAAACTTATCTTCATAGCCCTGGGCCGGTAACTGGAACCCAGTGAGTCTGGTCTTTTTTCACTTGTAATGTGAGAGGACTCTGACCTTTGAGCTCCATCTCTGATCTGAGAGATCTAAAGTCTGACAGACTACAGCCAGCTGACCTTCCTGCTGGGTTATCTCTGTCTGCTGGTCCCACTTCCTCTGTTCCTACGTGAATGTGTCCCTCCCCCAGGAGGTGTTCTCTTACTTTCCAGCAAGATGGAAGACTTGAGCCACTCTGATCACCATTGCCCTCTTCCTCTCACTGGCCGACTTCACATCTCTGGTATAGGTTAGAAAGATCTAGGCCAGTGGTTCTCAATCTATGGGTTGCGACCATTGGAAAACACATACTTCCATTGTCTTAGGAACCCCCAACTGTACATTTACCTTCATTGCTACTTCATAACTGTAATTTTGCTACTGAGCCCTGTCTCAGTTTCTAAGACCATCGGAAATACATGTTTCCAAATGGTCACCACCCACAGGTTAAGAACCACTGATCTAGGGTGTTCCGGTCTCTCTGTCCTAATGGTTTGCCCTGCTGGGGAGGGCTGCATGTCTGGTTAGAGTGCGTATCTGAAAGCAAGCACCGGGTCTGATGTCAGCCTTTCCAGGGAACTTAATCTGGAGCCCCTTGGGCACTGCAGATGTTATCATAAACCAGATGGGGAGAGAGTCTGGGCACAGAGCACAGGTAGTCGGTCAGCCTTTGCCTTTGGAGCTACATCTGCCACCAGCAGAATCTTCCCCTAGAGCCATCTACAGGCTGTTAAATAAGGCTCCATCTGTTTGCTCCTGTCCAGGACACAGACCTCCAGCACTTGAACAAGACTTCTTTCCTTGGCGAGAAGGTTCCACTCAACCTTCTCACCACCTCTATCCCTACTGTCTGGCACAAGTCTGCCCTCCTTCCTGGCTGTATCCATTCTCTGCCCCAATTCCTGCCCTGTATCTAAAGTTCAAGTTTGTTTCCAGTTTGCTTTGGGCCACTCCCAATATCCACATTCTATCTGGGCCTCAGCTAAGGACTCAGTGAGTCGGAAAACCTCTTTTCGATTAGCCATGCCGTACTCTCCCCATCCTTTTATAATTTCCCTCAGACTCTTTGGTCAGTTCCCTGGGCCCATGGTGATGATGGTTTTCCCTTCTGCTCCTCTTAACTGAGTTTTGCTTCAGTGTCTGGAGTTTGCTGTCCTTCAGTTCTGACCACGAGATTACAGACATTATATGTTCACTTATCAAAGTACTTTGGAGTCAAATGAAATTTCCCCAAGCTTTCAAGTGTGCTCCATTGTCATCTCCTACAGTAACTGAAGAATGGGCCAGCTCAGTTGGATTGTGGGTAGGCGAAGGCAATTCATAGACACATGCAGCAACTCACTTGCCATTTCTTCAAGGCTGACTCTGGCAGGCACCTCTCATGGATTTTTTTTACATGAGAAGCTCTTTCATCTTGTCTACAACCAAGGAGTCAGAGAGTGCTAGAATTAGTGTCATCTTTATTTTTGCTGGTGAGGATGCTGTTGTTTTATTGATTAAGTGATTTGAACAAAAGCCCTAACTTTGGTAATGATTGTACTAGGATCAGAAACCAAGCAAAATGTTCCCCAGAGCTAGAATTTGCCAGCCCCCTGTTATACTTGATTTGAAAATAGTACTTTTTCAAGCCAAAAAATCATTAATTTTATGACCCCAATAACCTAAGGACAGTTAAAGGATCGGGGGGACAGTTATCCAGTGTCCCCCCACTTCTCTAGGCACCTCTACAACTCTGACTACTGTTTGTGTCTCTGGTAGGCAGTGGGCATCTGCGTAAGTTCTAAAGTGAAAGAGAGGATCTCAGGAAAAGATGTAGCTTGGTGGCAGACTGTGTTCTACTAGTCAGGGACTGTTTGCTTAGTGTTCAGAACCCCGGCACTGAGCAGAAGTTCTGACATATGGTTATGGCTTGACAGCTGTTTGTTGGATGAGCAAAACATGTTCCCACTCATGCCTTCCCTTCTTTTTCAGTGATGAGAATCTGAGTGGTACAGGGAAGGGTTTGACAGGGTGGTAGAGGCAGCAGCATGAGCCTGAAAGTGACCCGACACTGACCATGCCCCACATCCCGCAAACTCAGTAGCTGCTTGAGGTCTTTATAACTCCTAGGGATTGGAGACCAAAAGCCCAAGTTCCACTAGAACTCTAAGTTCCCACGAGTCAGCAGCCTGGATGCCAGGACCGGGAGCCAGTTCAGCATGAAAGATTTTAATCAATCTCTTATCTCTCATCTATGTGGGGAATCCTCTTTCTATAAGGAGCACCTAGGGCAGGCTGTTCCCCCATCTCTCTGGGAATGCCCCTAGGGAAACAACAATATTAAATTTCCCAGGGAAAGAAACAAACGTGTCCAGACAGCTATTTGGAAACACGAGCTCCAGAACACCACATGCAAATGAGATCATTATGAACATCTTATCTCCAGAGAGGGCCTCAGAGAATTACGGCAGCCACAGAGTTGCACAGCCCCTGCATTAAGGCAGACTGTCAGGCAGAGGAGAGGACAGATGGACGGAGCCCACCTGTTAGTCAGTTTTATCATTACTGGGGCCAAAAACTGACAGAGAGGACTTAAGGGAGGAAGCGGGGCTTTTCTCATGGTCCATCACTTCACGACTGATGGGACACAGAGAGGGAAAGGACACAGGGCCAGAGCAAGACAAAGTTCTGGAGGCTATGCCTCCAGTGACCTACACCATTCAGGTCCCAACTCATATTTATCGCCCCTCCCCAATAACTCACTCATCTTGTGAATCCATCATGGAATGAAGTCGCCATGTGATCAGCATCTTTGTGATCTAATCCGCTCTGGAAATGCCCTCCCAGGCACACCCCCAAGCTGTGTGGGCTTCACTAAAGCTCCAGCTATCACTTCTTCCTAACCACGTTAGCAAGATTAACCCTGCCACCAGTCCAAGTCATTCCCCTGACCTGATCTTGGCTCAGGAAAAGCTGAGCAGATAGGCAATCTTCGTAAGGAGAGAATGAGCCCTTTACGAGGGCACTGAGATAATTGTAGAATTTATTTCTTTCAAGCACGATGTTTTAAATGGATTTCTACCTTGCTTCTGCTGAGGTTCTGGTATAATTTTCTGAGGTCGGTATTATAATCAATCACCAACACATTGAATGGCTGAAAAATGGTACAAATTTATCCTCTGAGGATTCCGGAGGTGAGCAGCTTCAGATCAAAGACCACGGGGCTCAAGCAGAAATGTCTGCGGCATCCTATGCCTTCAGGAGGAGTGAGGGGAGAGAATCTGCTCTTCTGCCTTCTGGACCATCCTACATCTATGACGTCTCTCTCATCTCTGCCTCTTCAGCTACTTAGCCTCTTGTGTTGGTTTTTTTTATCACTTTGGAGGAAAACAAAATGCCTGGAGTAACCAACTCCAAAGGAGGAGAGATGTGTTTGGGGTTGTGGTTTGAGAGGTTTCATGCAATACTCACTTGTCCCCAAGACTCTGGGGCCTGTAATAAGGCAGACCATCATGGTGAGGCGTGTCTGGTGCAGCAAAGGTCTATAGGGTATGGTGGCCATCAAGCAGAGGGTGGGAAAGGGGGGCTTGATGTATCCTTCATACTTACCATACTCACCACTTCCCTACTTTTTCTAATTGCTTCCTCCTCTATCATCCATCTTCTGAAATGTGTTCTGCCTTCTAAAGCCTCTACCACCTTCAACTAGTGTCACTAACTGAGGACCAGCCTATAAACACACGTGTCTTTGGGGGTCCTTCCAAACCTAATTTCTAACATCGTCCATGTGTCAGTTCTCTGTCTATCTTCCTCTTGTAAGGACACTCATGCCTAAGCCAAAAGCCTGTTCTCATAATCCCAGATAATGCCATCTTAAGATCTTTAGTTTAATGACGTATCTTACCAATACAATAATATTTACAAGTTGGGAAGAAAGCTCATTCAATTGCAGCTTCCTAGAGCCTAGATAGAGGAAACCCCTTGGGGTTAGGCCAGTACAAAAGGCCAAAGCATGACAAGGAGCTTCACTATCTGTCATCAGCTACCCACATATACAGCAGAGAACAGTGCAGAATCCAGGGAAAGGAGCACGGGTAGAGTCATCTAGATCTACTTCTCTTGTGGAGGAGGACAGAACCTCTCTCCAAATTAGGTCACAGAGATTGCAGCAAGAGCGAAGAGAATGGTTGTGGTGTTCAGATCTTTGTCTTTATTCCCCCCTGGAGAAAAGTAATAGCCTGAGCAAAAAGACCAAGAGAGGGGAGTGAGATGGCACTGAGCAGGTCTGGCTCATGTCACACCTTGGTCTGCTCCACTCTCTGGTTACAAAGCTGTATAAAAGGCAAGTTTTTCCTCCCAGCCACAAACTCCTGGAATAATGACTCTGAGACTCAAAATATGTTTATTTTGGTCATAAGTCTTGGTTCATTCTCTGACTAACTTATAACTTGATAGTCTATTTATTCTAATCTAAGTTCTGCCACGTGGCTGGTTACCTCTGCTCAGCCTCCATGCTTCTGTCTCCCATGTTCCAGGGGCAAATCTCCCCACACTTGGCTCCCTCTCAGACTCCTCTCTGCCTACCCGATGCCCCACCTTCTAGTCTACTCTTTCCTATATGCCATAGTTGTTTGGTTTTTTTATTGGCAAGTGCTGCATCCATACAATACACAAGATATTCTCTCTACACATCTGTGGTCTTCAAGAGAGGCCTTCTGTTGTCTTGCCTTCCCTCCTTCACCTTAACTTCAGTCCAGAAAAAACTAGAATCAATATCTTGAAGCAGAAGATGGAAGAGGGATATCTCAATGTCAAATCTGGAGTTCAAGGAAAGGTAGGACCAGAAGAGAAAAACTTTTATGTTAAGATGAAGTTTTCAATGTGGATGCCTACATTGAATGGGCCATTTTAATTATTGAAAGTTTACTTTGGCCCACTTTTGTTCTTGAACTATTTCATTTCTGCAGTAATGTTCATCTAGGACTAGAAGATGTTTTAATAACTAACACTGACAAAGTCTTGAGCCTACCTGGGCTTTCATCCACTATTGGTGAATGAACCAGCCTGGAGAACTACAGAATGGATTATAATGCACCAAAGAATGGGGTGGGGGGATATGTAATACTCTCTGTATACTTTATCAAGCTTGATCTGCCCACAGTAACACTTGTATTCCTTTTTATCATTCACTCTCAGTTAATTATTTTGTTCTGAAAGCTGGATTTTGCTCTTTTTAAACTATGTGGCCAATCAGCCTTGAGTAGACGTACCAGTCTCAGGAACTTTTCGTTCCAAAGGTGAATAGCAGAGACTCCCTCCACAGTGTGTGTCACTAAGCCATGGGTCAGCAGGGCGTGCCCATATCCCCACAGTCATCTGAGCTACTGACGTCACTTGCCACAGAAAGAGCTATAGTGTAGTTAGCTTCTAAGTACCATTCAGATACCAGTGTCCATTTCAATACAGTACTCCTTCAGCCTGGGTACAAGGTTCACTCTTCCTCTCATTTTCACAGCACTGAGAATTCCCTGCCTTTCGTAACCCTTTGTAGGTGCTTCAGATCTAGTCTTGTGTCTACATGTATCTGCTCTTGATATCCAAAGTTAACAGAAAGAACAAAGAAAGGTAAGAGTAACCTGGAAAAGTCAGCTACCTGATTTTCAGTGCCCCATCTCTATAGACTCAGATAATGGACTCAAAATGGGAATCAAATGAACAGAATCTTGTCTTCCTGTAATTCCTGGGAGGCCCAGGCATGTCATGCTCTCAGTTTCAGCTGTCCTCAGGATGGCCCAGGGCACAATATCAACGTGTGGAAATGGCTCTGAGTAAGCAATCAGGAAACTTGTGCCGTACTTGTGGCTAAGTACCTTTGGTTTCTGGGCCATGCACTGCCTGCACTGTAGATATAGGAAGGCATCATAACTTGTCTAATAAGCTCGTGAGAGGTAACTGCAGCAAGGACCGTAAAAGTGCTTGTGGATATGCTGAGTGTCACAATGTTCATCGGTCTTCTGTGCTTTTAATGGAGGTTGTGATGGAGCTCTCTAACTCTTCCATCAAGGTGACGGATGGAGCATGCTCATTTAGCTACACATCTGCCCCTCCCCCCAATAAAACAGGGTAGAAGATTTCGGAAAGGACACAGAATTAATGGCACCAGGAACAGGACACAGGATAATCTAGTAAAATGTGAGGGTGTGCAGTGGTTTTTAAAAAGCAGGGTGCATGACAAGTGACAGCTAAATCAACAGGAAGGAAGGCTGAGAAACAAGCCAATTTGCTTTCAGAGCCACAAGAGAATGCATGGCACAGGTGTCACTGGAGACAGGTACAAAAGTTGGTTAGAAAGCTGAGCGTGGTGGTACCTGCTTGCAGCCCTAGCATGTGGGACCTGAGGGGAGGCAGGAAGACCACTGGCTCAGAACAGTCAAGGCTGCATAGAGAGACCTTGTTTAAAAACTAAATAAGCAAAAAAAAATCTATTTACAAAGCAATGAGGAGCACTCTCCTGTCTCTGAGAGCTGGATAAGTGGTAAGTGGTTCAGTATCCCTCTCTGTCCTCTACAGAATTTTGGAAGTTTACTGTCTAAAGAAATAAAACAAATAAATGGCAAACAGCATAAGTGAGCAATGCTATTTAGTTGAAAACAGGAGAATCGTTGAAATATCCCTAACCTTTGTGTCTTGTGCGCCTCCTGAAATACTAAAATCAAGGGTAATGCTTTTTTGACAGGGGACTGAAGATGTTTCTCTAGGAACTAGAATCAGCTCCAAGACAGACAAGTTGGAATTTCCTGTACAAACGCTCAGTGCAGCCAGTAGACGTGAGTCTATCTCTGCACAGCCTTCTCAGCCTGGCCTTTGTTTGTTTGTTTGGTTGGTTGGTTGTTGTTTTTCCCTTCCTCTAGCAGTAAAGATCTAAGGATATAGGACATCTGAACCAAGTCTCAGATATGGAAAGGAGATTCTGGAACAATATGAAAGAGCCACATAGAGTCCCAGAAACTACGCCAGGGCATGTGGATCACCTTACTGCATTATTAGTTAAAAATTGGAATATAGAAATGAAAGCAAACAGTAAGCATATAAGAAGGATACCAAGTAACCTGGCCCACTCTGAGTTCTACCTTAGAATTGATTGTCAGAAATAGGTCCATTGACAGAGCGATTAACCTTTTGATCTCAGCATCTACCTTAAAAGCCCGGCGATGGAGCATCACTTTTAAGCTCAGAACTAGAGAAGTAGAGAAAAGTGTATCTCTGGGGCTTGCCAGTCAGCCTAGCCTCGTTGGTGAGCACCCAGTTCTATTGTGAAATTCTGGATGAAGAAACAAGGTAGAAAACTCCTGAGGAATCACATCCCTGCTTGACCTCTGGCTTCCACATGCATGTGCATACCCCTGCATGGACTCAAATGTGAACATGCTCCATCTGCACATGTGTACACATACACACACACACACACACATACACACACACACACACACACACACACACACACACACACAGTGCCTCTGGGTTGAACTTGTGTAGATCTTTCTGCTTGTCATTCTCTAAACAACGTATTGTAACTACTGTGTAAGTAACATTTACATCTCAGGAAGTCTCAGCTATCTACAGATGCTCTGAAGCATAGAGAAGGCTATGTGCACAGTGTACATGCAACCTCCATGTCATTTTCTATGAGAAGCTTTGGTATCTGTGTGGATCCTGTGATGGGTTTCTTGGGAATACTGAAGAACAGCTGTTTTGATGTAGCCCTGTCATTTGGTCTCATTTGTGTCAGGAAAAGTAAGCAGAGACACACAGTGAGATCCATTCCCTCCTTTTCCACATAGGACAATGAATATCAGTTCTTAAAGCTGAAAAGACAAAGGTGCATTATAAACAATAATAGTGTCAGACACAGACATCGATGTAAAGGAAAATCACTGGAAGAATTCAAAGCAGCAGACTGGAGAATGAGGACCGCTGGTGGGGGAGATATTTGGAAAGAGACTGACACTTTTGATAATGAGCATTGGGAACTATTTGACCCTAAAATATGTCATGTTTAATTTTAAAAAATAAGCCAAATTTTAGGAGTTTATGCCCTTGAGTCAAAAGTACCTGGGCTAGAATGTGAGTTTCCTCACTAGTTCCCTTCAAACCGTGGGAGATGCACTTTAATTCTCTCTTTTTCAGCTTAGCTACTCTGTCTGGATGTGGTTGTAATGGTCTTGCCATATAAAATTATATTTAAGACCAAGAGATTGCCTGAGAAGACTGCAGCATGGCTCTGTTGCTGGGAAGAGACACCATGATCAAGGCAACTCTTATCAAAGAAAGCAATTAATTGCGGGCTTGCAGATTTGGAGGTTTAGTCCATTTATCATCATGGCTGGGAGCACAGCAGCATCCAGGGAATAAGAGCTTTATATCTTGATCTGCAAGAAGGGAGCCTAGGCTTATTGAAATCTCAAAGCCCACCCCCAGTGACACACTTCCTCCATCAGGATCACACATCTTAATCCTTCTAATCCTTTCAAACAGTTCTACTAGGCATTCAGATATATGAGGCTGTGGGGCCAATTTTTTAAAGATTTATTTATTTATTTTATTTATATGAGTACACCATTGCTTTCTTCAGATACACCCAAAGAGGACATCGGATCCCATTACAGATGTTTATGAGCCACCACGTGGTTGCTGGGAATTGAACTCAGGACCTCTGGAAGAGCAGTTGGTGCCCTTAACTGATGAGCCATCTCTCCAGCCCATATGGGGGTCATTCTTATTCAAACTACCATAGTAACAGAAAATTAATCAGCCCATCTGAAAAGCTGACATAAACAAAAGTATTCTAAATCAAAACTCACTTGGTCTGCAAATTAGGTTTTGACTTCAGATGTAGATTACAACATGATATACTAAGACATACTGTACAGTATTAAGATTTTCAAAACAAAAAATAAACATTCACAATGCAAAATTAAGGATAAATAACATTATGGAAAAAAGCCTTACACATGCTGTAAATTTTTGTTGGATTCAAATATTAGCACTTTCAGAATATCTAGTTTGACAGACTCATACAAAAACATTTGTAAGGATAACCCAGTATAGTTTAATTTTAGGGATTCACAGTTCTACCTTACATTTCTGGGTTTGAAGAACGGTATGATTCCATTTGACTCAAGTAGCTTAAGGAAGAAAAGAGCAATTGTGGGCTCATACGGTTGAGACAGCCTCAAGATACAACGTACAGAGCAAGAGGAAGAAAGAGCCCAGGACCCTCCTGGAGAGACCAGGTTGGAATTCATGGAGCTTGCTTATATCCCTGTGTTCGTTCTTTGTGCAGGCTTCATCGATGAGCACGTTAACAACAGTGACCAGAGAGACAGAAATAAGTAGGTAGTGTACAAGGATAAAAGTATAAACTGGGGGAGAGATGGCTCAGCTGTTAAGAGCACTGACTGCTCTTCCACAGGTCCTGAGTTCAATTCCCAGCAACCACATGGTGGCTCACAACCATCCGTAATGAGATCTGATGCCCTCTTCTGGTGAGTCTGAAAACAGCTACAGTATACTCATGTATATAGAGTAAATAAGTCTTTTTAAATATATATATATATATATATATATATATATATATATATATATGTATATATATAAAAACTGGACAAAATGTAGAGAGTTATTTGAGTGAAGGTGGAAGTCAAGGAGTAGACCCAGGCACGACAAGAGACGTGAGATCCTAATGTGATGCTGAATAGCTCCTTATGGGAAGTAAGGGACAAATTGGGTCATAGTCCAGAAGCACAGAACCACCACGAAGACCTTGCACTAGAAATGTGCATGTCCTGTCTCATGAACATCCGAGAGAAGAAAGTGAGTTGTGAGGGTCAGGTGGACAGCAGGTTGCAGGATACTGGGAAAGAGGTTTTGCCTCTTGAGTAAGATGGATAGTCTTCAGACATCTGAGTCATGAAGTCCCAGGTTAGAACAAACATTTCAAAACTCTCCCAATCAAGCAACAGCTAAATGACCTCTTTGCTTTAGAGAAAATCCACTATGCTGGAAAAAGCAGGCAAGACCATGCCATAATCTTCCTGGACAGATACCTAGGACTGTCATAGTGGAGTTTGTTGGCATAACCATGTCACCAGAATGCGGTTGTCTTTCAGAGGTGAAGATGAAGGGGATCTTCTGATGGCTTCCTCATGACTGTGGAGAAAGAGCAGCTTTGTGGTTTGACTCCACATGACCTGGACTTTTTTCTCCCTGTGAAACCTTGAGTACACACCCCCTTTCATCTCAGCCGCTGTCTTTTGGCTTCACTTCAAGTCTCACTTGTTAGGTAATAACATGGTATCCAAGGGTCCCAACTTCACAACCTCCTATTAGCGCCATGGAAGCTTGTTTCTGACTTATACATCAGACTTTGGCAAGGCCCAGCTTGGGTCCTAGGCCCAATGTTTGGATCAGTCACTGTTGTTAGGAGGGTGGGATGAAATGATTGTTTAGACCTGGACCATATGCCTGTGTCCAGGGCAGCAGAACATTTTCTAGTATTGGGAAACTAAAACAAAAAGCTTTCTGGGAGAGAAAAATAAAGTAAAATAGCTATACCACATTTTAACCCATGAATTGCTTTCCCATTGAGTTCAGTCGTCTTCCCTGAGTCGTGAAATTGTCTGCCCCTTCTCCAAATCCAGAGCAACTTCTAGTCTGGAACACTCACCGAAATGAAAGCTGCTCTTTCTACATCAAACAATAAAAGATTCAGTTAGAAGCTAGTTAAATCCAGATTCAGGATCCAGGTTTGCCTGCAGTTCAGGAGTGGGTGGAATGAAGGACAGGGAGATGGCAAAGGTCCCCTGGGTTGCTGGAAAGGTTTCCTCCCTGAGACAGCTGGTGAGAGTCCCTATCAGATGTTTGCTTCACAAACATTTCCAGTGGGTTCATAACACAGCCCAAGGTACTCTGTATTTAAACCATTTTGAGCTTTTGTCTTCTGGGAGACTTTCTACATTCTTGCCAGTTAAGGAATCTCAACCCCACACCTAACAAACTAGCTAGAATTTGTGTTTTGCAAAAGTTTTCTCTCAGCATAATTGCAGTTGCTGGTCCTGAGACACTTACATGTTGTGATAATAGAACGGGTCAAAATGTGTGTTTAGGAACTAGTGGGAGTCTGTCTGAGCAGGGCAGGCTGGTGTTCCCGGCTAATGGGTGTGTCATCAGACACCATCACCGGTCCCTTTGTGACCGACGTCTGTATCCTCCCGTTTAGCACACCTGCATCCACAGCCCCTAAGGAAAGCTGTTCCATGTTGACAGTTTCCCCACACCCCAAACCACCTAGGACTGTTGATAGTAAACACTGCGAACTAAGCAGGCTTTATTGTTCCCCCTTTCCCAGACATACACTAGTTCCTCCCACTTCACGCCACACTCCCACTTCCGGTCCTCCACCTCCCTGCCAATTGCACCAGCTTCCCTTGTTCTTCTACACAGCAGACAATGATGGTATTTGCAGTTGTAGCTAGATGCCCCTGCTGCCCCTCCATAGCTCGGAAACTCGGATGGGGCTGAGCACTGGGAGAGTAAGAAGCAGGACTGGACTCCTTCCCTAAACACAGAGAAGTATGCAATTATAACCTAAATTCTCATTATGATCCTGGACAGAAGGGTAATAAGCAGCAAAGCAAACATAAATGGGGTCCGGGTGTACCTCTCGGCATTCAAGAATGGGTTTGATTCCCACTCAGAGATTACCACCATCAGGCTGAAGTTGATGAACCCTCCCCAAAACAGAGGGCCTCTATCCTGGAGGAATTATCAGTGAAGGTACAAAAAGAAAAATAGTCTAACTTTCTTTTTCTTTTTAAACTTTAGTTTGGAATGTGCCTTTTAAATTAGCTTATTTATTTTTATTTTATATGCATTGGCATTTTGCCTGCATGTATGTTTTTTGTGACTCCTGGAACTGGAGTTACGGACAGGTATGAGCTGCCATATGGGTGCTGGGAATTGAACCTGGGTCCTCTAGAAGAGCAGCCAGTGCTTTTAACCACTGAACCATCTCTCCAGCCCCAGGGTATGTTTTAAAAATGACTATCAATACAGAAGTATATTGTCATTTAGAAAGGAATAAAGAGACAGTAAAGGGTGTGCTCTCAATGGTAGGAGGCCCTAGGTTCAGGACCCTGCACCAAGACACACAGAGGTAAATCAACAATGTCAATAAAGTAAAAGGGTACATTGATATTAAGGCTACTTGCTCAAAACATTGTTGTTGCTATGGGATAACCTGTAGAAATAATTTGAAGAGCGTTAAATGAGAAGGTATGAACAATCTTATCTCACACTGAAACTTCATGGTTCTACAGTTGCCCATCTTAGGACAAACGCTGCCCATGTAGACCTGCTAAAGTTGAAATTGAAAACTGGCAGTGGTCTCCCAACCGGCACCAGGTTCTAAGGATGTTTTTGCAGTCTGGGATGTTGAGTCCTTCTACCCTCCTGGAGGGATCCAGATCACAATCAGTTCTCAAGATGCAGGAAGAGGAGGCTGTGGTCATTCTGTGGGCTCCAACAACCAGGCAGGCCCTGGTAAAAAGAATAGTATGGCTTCTAGTCTTTGTAGATTAAGCAACCTAAATAGAAAAAGCTCCACTTAGGCTTTTTCACTACATGGGCTGCTCTAAACAAGAGAAGGACGAGCACTGGCTACTTGACTCACAGCCCTGTCCTTCAGAGAGGGCTATGTAGAAGAGTTTGCTTAGACATCTTACCCTCAACATCTGAGTTCACCCTTTCTCTATTACCATCTCCCTTCCCTTTGTCTCTTTTTCCACTGTTTGTTTTCAACAGTTTCCCAACTTCTGAGGATCCTGGCAGCTCACCCACTCCTCTTCCTAGGGCAATACGAGTTGCAGCTATCTCGGTCCATTTGCCAATACTTATGGAAAGAACTATGGGGAGTCTAAACCTTCTCTATCCTTGCTCCTGCTCTCTTCAACACCTACAATTTATTCTTTCCAAACTCCTCCTGGCCAGAAAAACTACCAACACACACACATGCACACGCACACGCACACGCACACACACACA
>JADRCD010204886.1:0-15707 GCA_019843815.1 Montemys delectorum | reverse complement strand
TGTGTGTGTGTGTGTGTGTGTGTGTGTGTGTGTGTGTGTGTGTGTGTTTGTGTGTGTGTGTATGTGTTGTTCCCACCACTCTTTCTAAACTGTTCTGTGTAGTTTTTGTTTTTGTTTTTGTTTTTTGCCCTCATGACTTTACTGAGTACACTCACTCCCTATCCATCTCCCACTGCGACCGACCACTGACGATGATGAAGTTGATGGGCTGTGGGTACTGAGAAGGACCCAGAAGCAGGCTCCTTTCTTGAAGACCTTTGGACGGACTGTGGATTGACTAATTAAAGACTATTAGAATCCTTCCCTGCATGAGTCCTCTCGGTTGCTTTTGTCTACAGTGCCCTTGCTCTATTCCAACATTTATTTAACCAGAGTGAGCTAATAAGTACCCATCTGCCTTATGGTTTGTTTGGCCTTGCTTCACCTGGTATTTAATTAACATCAGAGAGGGGGAGGATCCACACCATAGGGTGCCCCCCCCCCGCAAGATGGAGGAGAGGTAAATTGTGGGGAGAGAGGGAGAAAAGACTTTTCCCCATAGTTTGTAGATCACTGCACTATAAGGGGGCTAGTGGGTAGCCTTCGGACCAAGGCTCCTGATTAAAATGCTGTACTCTGAGTTGGGGCCGCAATGTAGTATGGCTCATCATCAGAGGCTAGATGAATGCTTTGAGCTTCTGATCAATTACTCTGTTTTAGAAATCTTCCCAGAAGTCCAATTTAGAAATTTGTGCAGTTTGGGCTTTAATAATTTCAGCCTACTGGTGTGTATTTAATGTCCATCCCCGGGAGATTTTTGTTCCCCCTCAGAGTCTCCAAGAGTTCTGAAGCCCTTCTATGGACAGAAATGAATGCAACAGATATCTCTGGCCAATGTTTCTATCCACATTGTGATGGTAGGACAGCCTAATTTCTCTGGACCTTTCCTGTTTTAATCCTGAAAGTGCCACATGCCAAGAAACCATTGATACTGGGGACTCTGGAACACTTGGCTACTTTTACATTGTGTGTGTGTGTGTGTATGCCCATCTCTCTCTCCTCTCTCTCTCTCTCTCTCTCTCTCTCTCTCTCTCTCTCTCTCTCTCTCTCTCTGCCCCCTCCGCCTCCTCCCGTTGTCTGTCTGTCTCCCCCCTCCCTCCCTGTGTCTGTCTTCTGCCTTGTCTAAGGCAGTGTCTCTTGTTTGTCTCCTGTGTATTTTTTTATTAGCTGGCCTGAGAGCTTTGGGATACTCTTGTTTCTACGTCCCATCTCCCTATAGGAGCTCTGTTCTGCAGATGCTTGCTACGGCTCACCTGGTTTGAGTACAGGTTTGGTTGTTTGAACTCAGGTCCTCTGGCTTGTGCAGCAGACAATTTTACCCACTGAACCACCTTCCCAATTTTTTTCCCAGCCTCTCACGCTCCCTGTTGTAGCACCTCCAGATCTTCCCCGCACTCAATGCATTAGTCACCCATCATGCATCCGTGACTTATCATCTACTTTCCAGGTATCAAAACCAGCTGGCGGGACTCCAGACAACATCCACTCTTCCCCAGGACATTCTCCCCCATCCACTGTGCCCATCGTTCGCTCGCCTTCTCATCTTACACTAAGACAGCTTTGTTTTTCTTCTCTGTGAGGCTACATCCTTTATCTTTTTTATCCCTTCATGTCTCACTATATAGCCCAGGCTGTCCTTAAACTCACTGTGTAGCCCAAGCTGGCCTTGAATTCATGGTGATCCTCCTGCTTCACCCTCTCAAGTTTTGGGACTGCAAGCAGGTACTACCATGCTCAGCTTTCAACTACTAAAAAAAAAAAACCCAACTGTTTCAAAATTCTAAATGATGGGCTTCGATTGTGTAGTGCTAAAAAATGGTAGCACATGATGGTATACAGTTGCCTGTTTGGCCTGCTGGTTAAGTTTCCTGTATTGTAGGCCTCTTAGGTTAGCTTTGAGGTTTCTGGGAAAACACAAACAGCCCCAAAATTACTCTCAGCGCCACAGAAGTCTCAATCATCTCAACCATGTACCTTTAGGGTACCCATTCTTTTTTTCATTAATTTATTTACTTATTCACTTTACACCCAGATCACAGTCCCACCCCCACACTTCTTCTCCTCCCAGAACCACCTTTACAAACTCCTGCCCCATTACTCCTGCCCCTTCTCAGAGAATGGGAAAGCCCCCCTTGGGTACCACCCTGCCCTAGGACATCCTGTCCCAGCAGGGCTAAGCACATCCTCTTCCACTGAGGCCTAACCAGACAGTTCAGTTAGGGGAAGGGGATCCCGTGGTAGGCCACAAAGTCAGAGACAGTCCCCACTCCAATTGTTAGGGGACCCACATGAAGACTAAGCTACACATTTGTTGCAAATGTGTAGGGGACCTAGGTCCAGCCAGTGCATGCTCTTTGGTGATTCAGCTCTGTGAGCCCAGGCAGTTGATTCTATGGGTCTTCCTGTGGTGTCCTTGGCACCTCCAGCTTGCTCAATTCTATCCCCCAATTTTTTTTTTGCAAGACTCCCCAATCTCTGGCTGATATTCGGCAGCATCTGTTTCTATCCACTGCTGGATGAAGCCTCTCAAGAGACAATTATGCTAGGCTCCTGTCTGCATGCATAGCAGAGCATCATTAATAGGGTGCCCAGTTTTACTCAGTTTATCTTGCCAGCATCCCACCTCTTTTTATGTGTGTGCGTGTTCATACGTGTAAGTGCATGTTCACATGTACCATGGTACCCTCACAGAGCTCAGAGGACAGCCTAGGATGCCAGTCCTCTCCTTCCACCTTGTTTGAGAAATGGCCTCTTGCCTCTGTGTGTACCTGTAAGCTTCTTTCAATTCTCCTGCCTCTGCATCTGGAAGGAGAAATGCTGGAATCACAAATGTTCCTCAGCGTCCAGCTGTCCATAGATCCTGGGCATGAAAACTCTGGTCCTTATTCTTGTACTAACCCCCATAAGGCCATCTCTGTAGGCACCTACGTCTCTGTTTTCAAATGACCAGTTGCAAAGAACTTGCCTTTATGTGACCTCCCAGGTGACCTTGATTCGTATCCCTGTTGTTTGCCTCCACAGCACTGTGCCCAGAGACCTCTGTACTTTGGCTTTCTTCTGCTTCTCCATCTACAGTTCTTCTCATCATCTATTGACTTCTCTCTCATCAGCAGAAAAATCCATAAACACAACAAAGACTAAATGGACCCTGCCCGGCTGTGAATCCCACAGAATTTATAAGTGAAGTGGTCCTGCTGTGAAGGGAGACAGCTCTCCCAGTGTTTTACAAGCGTGAGATGCCATCTTCTTCCTTGGTGTAGGATGTGCGTGCTGGAGGAGGAGGGCTGCCCTGGTCCCTGTTATAACAATCATTATTCTGCATCATGCTCCATTGGACTCGGGAATCAGAACCAGTGTGCAGGAGTGCTGTCTCCATATTAAAGCCCTTTCATCTGTTTTCTTTCCCCCTCACCTCGAGTGATCCAAAGATCTTCCAAAATGGAGTGCAGCCTGGTATGAAATTAAATTAATCTCGTATTTGTATTGCAACCAAGACTATTTATCCTGGGTGTTAGGAGGCTGCAAAGCTATTGTAGTTATTTTAAAAGAGAGCAGAAGAGGCCGTAAAGGTATTCTATTTATTTGAAAGGGAGAGGAGGAAAAGTCATTCGAATGGAAGATTTAAGAAGAGAAAAGCACACGCTGTGTCGAGCATTTGAAATCCTCCAAGCTGCCAAGAAGCAGGCTCCTTCCTTTGAGAGACAGGCAGGCGTTCTCTCCCTGGATTTGTCCACCTCGATCTCCCAATTTACCGTGTCCAATCTCCTGTACGGGGAAAGCCAGAGCTCTCCAGAAAGTTCCCTGCCCTGCTGGCTTCAGAGGGGTGGCTTCTGTCAGGCTCATTGTTTCCCTCCATGTGACAGTGACTGCATTTCCTAAACAAAGTCACCTGCTGTCATACCCCAGTGACAGAGCTGTCTTTGTGGTGTCTGTGTGCAGGCACATACATGCCAGTGAGCCTGTCCCAGGGCCGGGAGACGGCAGCTTGTATGTTTCGTTGTAGAGCATTCTGCAGGCTGGAGGTGCTTTCTGGAGACTACACCCCACACGGCCATGTGAAGGAGGACTGCCCAGGCAATTCTGCAAAGGATGGGGACAGGCTATGTGCTAAGAGACCTCTGACTTAACAGAGAGGCCACTCTGCTGTGGCTCAGAGCATTTTTGCCTTTCTTAGCTGTGAAAAACAGGAAATCATCACATTACTGTAGGGGCTGCTAGTCTCCTACCTGGAAAAATGATATTTTCTAAAGTCAGGGTGTCTCTACCTTGATATTCTTTGGACTCCATTAATTTAAAGAAAAAGATCAGGCATACAAAGGCCTTACCTGAAACCAAATTCAGCCTATGGCGACAGAACTTGAAGATGCCCCTCTGAGGGCGGAGCACCTCTGAGGTCACCTCACTCTGAGCACCTCAGAGTGTAAAATTGACTCCTCCCCCTTCCCATCCTCCTCCTCCTCCATTAGGTGCCCTCTTAGCTCTGCTCCATCTCCTTGGCTGGTCATATTACCCAGCATTTCATTCCTCTAATGGAAAAAGCCCATGTGCCTAAGTCATTAGGTCCACAGCTCCGGCACTGTGTGCTGAAACACCTGCAGTCAGTTAGACTAACCCGCCTGAAGGATGAGAAAGGCCAACAGCAGGGAGGGGAGGCTCTATTGTTCGAAGGAATCATCAGGGGCCCTAAGAAAGCAGCAGGGTACCAAGGAAACTAGCTCTCTTCTGTCTAGGACCTTTGAGCCGCCAGCTCATTTGCCTGCTTCCACCCTGAGATGGTCCTCCTCGAAGCTCGGAAGCTGGGCTGCAGAGATAAACTAATTGAATCAATAACTAGAGCGGGGCTTTCATCTTGTAAGCATGTCACACAATTTCCTTTTCCAAGGCAGCAACACACTTCCCTCTGCCCATCCTCCTCTCTCTTCTGAGAGCTCTTTATATTCATACTTCTCAGCTACCGGGTCCTACATGGTCATCAAATTGTCCATAAGCCCAGCCCATTGTTCTGGCCCCCACATTCTCCTCCACAGGAGCCTTCTTAACAATTTATCTCTCTCCCTCTCTTAGTTTTACCCCTTTCCTCCTATCCTCCCATTTCCAAGACAATATTTCTGGGCCATGGATGGGTGCGAGATATGAAAATTTGAGACACGGGCATGAATAATAAGTTGGGAAAGACAGACTAAAGCCAGCAGAACTGAGAAACGCAGCCAAGTCATTGAACGAGGCGGTATCACATTACTGCAGTCCCGGAAGCCCCAGACACACTGTTAATTATGAAAACCCAGCTCTAAGTAGGAATCCAGTCTTGTAGATTTGGGCTGAGGCCCGAATTCATCTCAGCTTCAAGCAAGTGGAAGCCAGGAGCCACCTGCTCTCCTCACACTGACCGTCGTTCATCAGGCTAGGTGACCTGCTGCTGGCTCATTCCTGGATTTCCTTGCCAGGTTTCGGGTGGGGGGCAGGGAGCAGCTGGATAGAAATTGTTAAAGAGGGCTAGAACTGGGAATTCCACATAGCTGCCAGGTCAGGAGGCAGGAGAGAGAGGAATCCAAATCCTCTGCTGCCAGAAGGGAACTAAGCCAGGGGCTGAGATTCCAAGGAGTACAGTTGTGCTCCACTGGGTCAACTGGAAGTAGCTTAGGTACCAGATTTCAGCTCAGATATGCCTAATTCCAGGCTGTTTGCAGCTAATCTCAAATGTCCTCTAGACCTTCCTGCACAAGCAGAGCATGGCTCTGTGCTTCTCAGGCGAACCTGGAGATTCGCTGGAACTCATTTGAGGATGAGAAGACTTAAAGACAGCCCTGATTTTTTGTTCGTTTATTTGGTTGTTTGGTTGTTTGGTTGCTTGGTTGTTTGGTTGATTGTTTGTTTGGTTGTTTGGTTGGTCGGTTGGTTGGTTGGTTGATCGGATGGTTGGTTGGTTGGTTGGTTGGTTGTTGGTGGTGGTTTTTCTGTCCCTTACTCTCCTTGTATTCATCCTTGGACCTGCTGCCAAGCTTTGTAAAATATAAACTCAACTACTGTTCTCCTGTCACAGAGTAGCCACTAGCTCCCTATTAACTACAGAACTCAGGTCAAATTCTTAATCATGGGATTCAAGACCTTCAATGACATTGCTCAACCTTTGTTCTTCAAGCTCGCCTCTGTAGACCACCACCAGTGATGCTGAATGCCTTGAGCTTCCCACACATACATTGCCCCTTACCCCCACATACCTTGACTCAGGCTATCTCCTTAGCCAGCACTGTTTCCCACCTGCTGTGTCTAGTATAATGAGTTCCCATTTAATCTCCAGGACTTAGCTTAGGAGTTCCTCTCTTCTGAAAAGGAGCCTCTAGGCTGGAATTCTCTTTATGCTCCCATGATGCCTACTGGCCACCACACTTGTTTAGCCCAGAATAAATTAACTTAATGAGGAGTGAAACTCCATGTGTTTGTTGGGTGAACCTTGCCTGAGAAGGAATAGGGGACCTAGGATAACAGTATTCCGATTTTGTAAGTATAAAGAGGATGACAGCCGCTGCAGTGTGGAGTCTAGCAATCTGAATAGTGCTCCCCTTCCCTACCCATCTCCATAGAGAGCTCCCCAGCAATCAACCTTCCCAAGCCCCAGATGCTCCAACTGTGAGCTCATGGAATTATATGCTCCCAAGTCCCCAGGCTCTTCTGGTCTTGGTCGGGCCAAGGCAGGCTGTGGACACACCCTTATGACTCTCATGTTGCCAGTGGAGAACTGAGCCCCTTCCAGCAAAGCTTAGGTCATTGTCCCCGAAAGAGGGCCACGTTTGAGTCAGGAGGAAACAGGTAAAGCAGGCGTGACTCTCCATTTGCAAAGGCAAATGTGCAGAGAGAAAACCAATTTAAAAAAAAAAAAAAACAGAACAAACAAACAAAAAAACTATTTCAGTGTCCATTTTGGTCTCTTTTTATTTTAGGAGTCAGCCTTTCTTGATCCCTCTCCCCTTTCCAGTCAGTTGAACCCCAAGAAGACATTACAAGTGGGGAAAAGGTCTAGCATCATCTTCAGCCTCCCTGTTCACCATGGCTCTTTAATGGGAATGGCATCTTCTCCATCATCATTGTCCACCTAGGTGGTGGCTGAGGAAGCCGTACTTTCATCAGAGGAGGTCTCATTCTCATCCTCCATATCTAACTTTTGGTGGCCACTAGGCCATCCAGGTACTAGGACAAAGAACTCTGTGGACCAACCTAAGCTACAACCACCATGTGTCTCACTAGCCATTGACACCTTATAGCGATGAGACATGAGACTGCTGTGTTTTTTTGGTCATCTGAGTTCATATGTGCAGGGTTTGAGGTCACTTTGGTTCTGGCTCCTGCACCCCTAACACTGGGCATGGGAACAGAGACTAGGAGGTCAGTGTCTCAGAAACGTACCAATATCTGTGATTTTATAATATCTCTATCCAATTTGCTCTCCTCCAGTTGATGACATCCTGTTCTAGCTAGTGTGCAATTTTGGGTAAAGGACAGAATGACTTCCTATAATCATCTATAGTCTACCCATCGGTTATCTCAGGCCTGTTTCCATTTCCTAAAAGCTTATCTTGTGAAAATCAAGCGCCTCAGAAGATTTTTTTTCTTCTTTTGATCTCTGCCACCCTGTCCCTTCCGTGTGCCAATGATCACAGCCTTGTGTAGTCACTGATGGGAGAGAAAGGACCGGGCTAGCAAAAGAGAACGGGAAAAAGGAAATCCAGTAAAGAACGTAGTGTATGCAGTATACCCGTCACTGTTCTGAAGATTTGAAGACATGAACAGTTAAGCTCTGGCAGTCCAACAAGACAGCTCCCTTTAGTGTTCCATTCTATAGTAAGGAATCTGATTGAGCACGGCCAAATTCAGGAGCTGAACAAGGCAACAACCCTGGCTCGGGAGCAGTGGTTCTCAATCTGTGAATCTTTGGAGGAAGGAAAAGGGCTCGAACAACCCCTCCATAGGTCACCTAAACCCATCGGAAAACACAGATATTTACACTGCAATTCATAACAATAGCAGAATTACAGTTATGAAGTAGCAACGGACTGATTTCCTGGTGGAGGGGGAGGTCACCGCAACGTGTGAAACTGCATTGAAGGGTCACAGCCTTAAGAAGGTCGAGAAACACTGCTCTACAGTCTTCACTCTACCCCTGTTAGGGCAGCTTCTCACCAGTGAATGCTTTGTCAACCATCCCTCCAGGATCTGTAGAAGAAGGCATGTTTAAAATATTATGATGGAGCCGTCCTATTTCTGCTAAACGAACTCATGTTGAGATTTAATTTTGATGACTAGGAGACATCTGTCAATCCTCTCTCTGCATGTCAAAAGAAATCAGGGAAGAATAGGAAGTCCTGGGAGTATTGAAAACCAGGGCTGTCATCCTCATCACACCTATACTGCCCTGTGGCTATTTCCTCAGCCCTTTCAATAGTGGGTTACAAGCGCCTGACCTCTGGGAAGGTTGCCGAGTCAGGGGTTTGACTCTGCAGACCTTCAGTGGCTCTACCCATTCTGAGAATTATCTTTGAATGAAAAGGCATTGTGTAGTCTATGAAGCACAGTGGGTGGAAATTCTACACTTATAGATCAAAATGTTCATACAGTTTTGTTAAACACATTACTCAAGGATGTACTGGGAGAACCCAGAAGGCATGTTCACATGCCTTGTTCATGTTGCTCTTCTAATTTCTGTACCTTTAATATGCAGTAAAAAAAAAAAAAGAAAAGAAAAGAAAAGAAAAGAAAAGAAAAGAAAAGAAAAGAAAAAAGAGAAGAATTGTATCTGGCCTGTTCCGCCGTGACTCAGCCCTGGTCCATCAGTGGTGTCCCTTATTAGTAAAGTAAAAGATAAAATTAGCTGAAAATGCTAGACACTACGGAAGGACTCTGTCACTTGCACACTCATTATGCAATGTTCACTGACCTCCAAGAGCTGATTAGAGATGGGCTCCCCTGGTTTCTGGACAACTTGGAGGTTATACATGTGATTCTAAGTGTCTGGTGGGACGCAGGCAGGGACGTTCAGAGCTCTTATCCTCTTTTTAGCTTTCAGAACTCTTCACTCTGTGGTCTAAGATAGACAGTCTGCTATTGGGTTTTTCCCCTTTCAGAAGAGAATTTAACATCTCAAGCTTTTAAGTATCTCAAACAAAACTGTGGGGTTCCTTGTACTTCTAGGGCATCAGTTGTCAATATATAGGATGACACCTGGTCACATATCAAATATCCTGCATGTCAGATATTTACATTACATTCTGTAAAAAGAGCAAAATTACACTTATGACGTGTATTTTATTGTTGGGATACACCAACTGTTTTAAAGGATCACAGCACTAGGAAGAGTTAAGAACTACTGCTCTACAATATCTTGGGACAGCAATTACCTCAGCTTCTCACCTCTCTAATCAGGGAGCAGAAAGAAAGCTTGGGTCAAGGCCAAACATTACTCTCTCTTTGAAAGAAACACAGAGATGGTTCGGGATAAACTCTAAGTAATTCAAGGCTCTCTACAAGAAATCATTGTACCAGCAAGTGCAAACACTGCCTAGATTATCATTTGTGGTTAGTTGGATATGTGCCACCAGTGTGACTATTAACAATAAGTAGGTAAGCCAAGGAGAGACGCCCAAATGGTGTTGGGAAATAGTAAAAATACGTTCTTAGTTTTCATTTCCGTTTTCCTTTCCTCTTACGTTGTGATAACATAGTTGATCCTTTTTATTCATTCATATTCACTTTCTCTACAACTGATGGTTTTAGCCTGCAATCTATTTGCGTTACCGACTATTAGGATGGAAACTATATTCATGGATTTCTGGATATACATAGGAAAGGGCATCTTGGTTATTTACAGTGTCCTTGAGCCTTATAGTATTACACTATACCTGTCAGTAACTTCTGTTTTGTTTTGTTTTTCGTTTACAATATTGGCGATCCAATCTAGAGCTTCTCAAATGTTAGCCAAGGTCTACTACTGAGTCACATCCCTAGACAATGACGCTATTCTTCATATAACTTCCATTATGAGTGTCCATCTGTGACTACACAAATGACATCCATGTAAAAACATGAGTGCAGGCCAAGCACTAGAGACGACCATACTTTAGCCTGTGCTTCAGAATGAAGCAGGGTTGGGGCTTTGGGAAGTAATTAAACAGTGAGGCTCAGTTCTTTAACTTTTCATGAGCTGCTGCTTCTGATGGAAATCACTGAATCTGTTCTCCTGCTGGGAATGGCAGAGGTTGTTGTTGGTTTTGTTTGTTTGACTTTTCAAAAATAAAGCTCCTTCTAAATTAATTCACAAGGAAAAGAGAAGGAAAAGGAGAGTAAAGGTTGACCCAAGGGGGGGGGGGGGGGGGGGGGGGGGAATGTACTGGCAACAAAGCAAGCCCTGATTTTAGGTTCTATACTGGGAATATTCAAAGCCATGAATATTCTGTTTAAAACAAATGTGTAAATTGGGAGAGATGTGAGCCAAATGTTTACATCATCCTTAGCATTCAAGGAAGAAAATCCAAGAGTGACCACGGAATACAGAAGAAGGTAAGAGCCTTACAGAAGGGAGTGTTTTAAAAGTATATCTAGCTGGGCACAGCACATACCTTTAATCCCAGCAATTGGACAGCAAATGCAAACGGATCTCTGTGAGTTAGAGGCCAGCCAGGTCTACAAAGTTCTAGGCCAGCCCAGGCTGTATATAGAGAGATCCTATCTCAAAAAATAAAAAATAAAATTAAAAATAGTGCCCACTTTCAAAGTAATTGTTATCCTTGATTTGTCTTTTAAAAGATTTTAAAATATTCACCAATTTTGAGTGCCCTTCCTGTGCCATCTTCTTACATCGAAGGACCTCGCCTTCAATAAAGACCTCAAAATTGGTAAAGGTAAATGCTCCAACAAGCAGGCATTTACAGAAACATTCACAATAAGCATACATAATCATACACAAGATACTATGAATTGATTTTAAAATCAATTCAAATATTCCAAGACAATTCAAAAGAATATTTAACATTGAAATGATAAGAAAAGCAGTCAAGCCAGATTACAGGGAAAACAAAAGAAATGGAAAACAGTACTGGAGGAATTACAGTTCAGCACAAAAGAGAAAAAGAAAAGAAAAAAAGAAAGGTAGAAAAACGTGACATGAAGGGGCCTAAAGAGATGGCTCAGTGGTTGAGAATGCTTGTTGCTCTTTTAGATGACTGGAGTTCAGTCCCCAGATTCCATGTTCCAGCTCCAGGAAAGCCAACAATTGCTTCTGGACTATCATATACACATAAACACACAGGTACATACACACGTGCACATGTACAGGGACATGCATAAGCACACACCCCACCACACACATATATACACACATATATACACATATGAACACACACAAGTAAATAATAAAAGAAATCATTATTAAAGACACTGAGAACCTTGTAGTATTGCATTCGTTTCAGAATCAAACAATTGCACAAGAATGTAATACAAAGAATGGGGACACACGTTGTTACAGCAAAAACCCAATGTTCACGTTTCAGAGACTAACCAAGTCAAAGACGATTAAATTTCTAGTAATCTACAAGTGTACATAGCACCGTTATATAACAGAAAATGAGATTCATTCACAAGTAAGCAAAAAGAAAAAAAAAACAGATATATCCCACAAAGTAGTGACAAGTAGCCTAGCAACTGACTTCTTGTCCCAACAATGGAAGTCAGAAGACATTGGAATGAGATTTTCCTATGACCTAAGAAAGAAGAACTCAAAAACTAGAATTTTGTCTCAACAAATTTATTATTCAAAGATAAGAATAGAGCAGATATTCTAAAACAAATAAATAGTAATGTGTTGGATAGACTATGTCTATAAGAATTCCTGAGTAAAGATTCCCTAACAAAAAATATAAACCCCAGTCGCAATGTCTGCAATAAAAAGAAAAACATGAGCAAAGATATTAGTAAAATTCTGGATCCATGTAATCAAATATTAATGAGAATAATAATATCATCTTTCTATGCCAACAACAATAACAAAAAAGAAAACTAAAAGGCCTGGTGGGCTAGCAGTACACATGAACTCATCACAATGTGTTTATAGCATATATTATTTAAGGCAATGGTAAATGTATAGATTTGTATTAGCCTTCTAAGTTTGTATTCACATAAAAAGTGTCCAAGGTAGCAACTAAAGCAATGCATAAGCAATAAGAGGTATGCATGCGTGCACATGACAAAGCTTGTTGTCATGGAGCTATATATCTCAATGGAGAGAAAGCAGACAAGTCGCTTGCCTCTCCCTCCCTCCCTCCTGTGTAATAACAGGGCTGTCTAATCCTCTTATTTGCTGTAATGGCCAGTATGAACAGTAGCTCTTGCCATCTCTGCAACTTATCCAATTACACATTTCTTGGAGATCTGACTCAAGTCTGTGATTTCCTTTCTAGGTCTCATAAACATGCAGTCCTGGGTATTATATGTATCCGGTGCTTAATTAATCATTGACATATATGAGGTACTATGTACAATAATTTGTAGATTTAAGATTTTAACCTGTTTCCTTATTTGTATCATTAATATGTTTTCACACATAAAAATGAATGCTATGTTTATGAGTTTGGGATGGGTTTAAAAATCTGAAGAGCCACTGTTTTGTTTTATCTTGGTTTGTTTCCTTCTGTCTTCTAAACTGCTTGGTAAACTGGGTATATTAAAGTTAGCTTGTTTCAGGCATTTAGGAAAGAGAACATTCATGAACACAGATTCACAAAATACAAATTTATCCTATGAGCAACCATACAAACATGTCTCAGTGTCTTTATTCTCTGTTGCTAAAAATAGAGCACACAGAATGCATTCTGTGATCATGTTTGTATATGTCAGACTTTATTTGAAACTCTGAACTCAGGAGAAGGCCAAAACTGAGTGTTGGATAGTAGCAGGACCTTGCGTGTACAGCGCAGGGTGAAGCACTGACTCCAGGTACATTGGCCAATATTTATAAATGTCTTTAGAGAGCTGAGAATTGAAATCAGTCGCAGCTAGACAAGGCAAGCTATGACCTAGGCATTGAGGAAGCAAATGGCTTTCTGGAGCCTGAAGTCACCTGGACCAACTCGTTTTGCGGCACATTCATTTGTATCCTAACTAGCCAGACACCATTATTGAAAAGAAGCATGAGAAATGTCCTTACAAATGCATGTCCTGGAGAGGTTTTTGCTGTTTGTGATGGCTAATCTTCATGGTCAACGTGATTGAATTGAGAGATATCTATAGCATTGTGATGGTTCGTTTGAATTGTCAACTCAACACAACCCAGAATTACCATGGAAAAGAGTCTGAATGATGAAGACGTATCTACATCAGGTGTAGGGCAAGGGTAACCAGGGAGAATGGGCCTGGAACAAGAGTGAGGTCAGGAAGTGTCCAAACTCCACCTATCTAATCTGGAGACTGGCAGCAGTAAGGATCAATCTCTCCCTATTCTCAGCCTGCATGCCCCACCTCTACCACCCTTAAGCTAGTCACGTAGCCCTGATGGCCAAATTATACCTGGAATCCCTCCTCATGCAAATAAAGTATTCCCAGTACCTTAGCCCCAGCCAAGAATGTACATTCTCCTTGAAAACCCCTACCCACTCCCCAAGGTTTATATAGCCCTTGCTACTCCTGAATAAAGAGAGCTGCTGTTTCACAGAATATAGTCTAAGAGAGCCCTACAGTCACTTCCCATAGTAGAGAAGAGCTGTAACACAGAAAAACTCATCTCTGGTACTCACTCGTTGGCACAGAGATCCTGTGAACTCCCTCTCCTCCTCCCCCTTCCCCAAGCTTCATTCCTTTCATTCCTGCCTCCTTTACAAAAGTGCCTGAATATCCCAAAGGCAGAAGTAGAGATAGTCCCACAGTTTGGTCTGTGGCACACCTGTGTGGTTTGTCCTGATTGTTAGCTGATGTAGGAAGACCCAGATGATTGTGGGTGGCACCATTCCCTAGGCAGGGAGCAGTCTAAAACAGAAGAAAGCTACCTGAGAGCAAGCAACAAGCAGGGGTCCATACATGATTTTTTTAAAAAAAAGATTTATTTATTTTTATTATTTATTTTATGTGTCTGAGTACACTGTAGCTGTACAGATGGCTGTGAGCCATCATGTGGCTGTTGGGAATTGAACTCTGGATGGCCCCCCTCACTCTTGCCCCACTCTCTCCGGGCCTACTCACTCCGGCATAGTATACTGTAGCTGTCTTCAGACGCACCAGAAGAGGGTATCAGATCTCATTGTGAGCCACCGTGTGGTTGCTGGGATCCGAACTCAGGCCCTTCGGAAGAACAGTCAGTGCTCTTACCCACTGAACCATCTCACCAGCCCCATACATGATTTTTTTATTCTGCTCTTGACTGGCTTAAGTTCCTGACAATAGTAGATTATTGTATACAGATAGTAAATAAATCTATTCTTCCCAAGAGTTTGTTGTTACAAACATGAGACATCATGACCATAGCAACTTTTATAATGGAAAACATTTTACTGGGACTGGTTCTACAGTTTCGGAGGTTTAGGCCATTATCTCCATAGTGGAAAACATGACACCATGCAGGCAGACATGGTACTGGACAACGAGGAGCTGCTAGTTTCACATCTTCAGGTAGCAGAAGGAGACTGTCACAGTAGGCCTAGCTTGAGCACAGGAGACCTCAAAGCCTGCCTCCACAGTAATACACTTCCTCCACCAAGGCCATACCTCCTAATAGTGCCACTCCCTGTAGGCCAAACATTTAAACACAGGAGTCTATGGGGGCCATTCCTACTCCAACCACCACAGAGGTGTTTAAGAATAGAAATTTATCAGGCAGCCCTGGTATATGGTACAAATCCATCTTTCACAGCAGAGCCAGGAAGGGAAACTACAATGGAAGGTGATCCCACCTTAAATTGACAATAAACTGATAGATCGCAGACTTTTAACTCAATCTACTCTATCATAATTTCCTGTGCACCCCACACATGAGGAGGTAGTACCGGGTCTTATCAGGTTGGTGGAAAGAATTCGAAGAACTTGTTTATTGTAAAGCAGCACTGATAACAACATGGAGCCTAAATTCCACTCTTCCAAAATTATCTTAACAAAAGGAAGCAGAGTGTCCTCCTGATGGTGTGGAATGGGGAGGGACACCAGCTGGAGCCCCAAAATAAATAAATCCTACCCGGGGGCTTCATCAGGGACTTTCTTCCTGACCTTTGCCTTGGTTGGATTTCCATGAATGCGCAGCTGCTCAGGCCACACAAAACTGTTTCACAGGGAGATAGCAAAGCACTTGATGTGCTAGAAAAGCAGCCGCTCTTAATGTAAGACCTGAACCGCTGAACCGCACAAGAGCAAAACAAGATAGAAGAACCGGCATGGGCTTTCTGAAGAAGGTTCTAATGGCATAGGAATAATTACACAAACTGGCAAACAGGATGGCGTGAAACAAAATGGCTCTGAACAGCTAAGGATCATCATTAGCATGGTAGTCTATGGAATAGAAGAAATCCTTTGCCGTCTACCTGTCAAAGATAAGCCTAGCATCTAGAGTATGTACAGCGTTGCAAAGGTTGAATGTAAACATTTAAAATACAATTCTCAAAATAAATATCAATATCTAATAAAAACAAACATTACTGTGTCAT
>JADRCD010204885.1:0-30961 GCA_019843815.1 Montemys delectorum | reverse complement strand
CTATCTACTTCGCCTGGTGATTTCTTACCTTTCTCTAATACTTTAAAGTGTATACAATGTCCTGCCTAGAAGGCCTTACAGCTTTGACTTCTTGTGCAAGTGCCTACTCTGTATTTGATTCTCATTTCCCTGGTGGATTTCAATGTGCTTAGCTCCTCCTTCTACATTCCCATCAGACTGTTAGAGAAAAGAAATCAGCAGTGGCTGACCTCATTAACTACTCATGCTTTTGTTTGACAACTCTAGGGAATAGATTCCCACTTAACAGATGACACACTGAAAGATGGGGGGACCCTTAGTCAAGTTCACAAAAACCTAATGTCCTTCTCTTGGCCCATTCTCTGAACCTTTGTCTCACAGCTAAGTGATGTTTCACTGAGCTGCCTTCTCCACTAAATTACTAATTTCTTCAACACAAAAACATGTCTTAAGAGTTCTCCTTATTCCAGTTGCATAGTGAATAGCCTATAATATGGTAGATGTTAAATTAATACTTGACTAAATCATGTAATGATTTCATAACACGCTGACCTTGGCAAGATGGAAAGTGCCGCAGAGCACACAAAAAGTGAGCTGGGTCATCCAACCACAGCCCATTTGATACACCCCTATTATAGCTTACAGGAACCTCAGTAACTTAAAACATCTACATTAAGCTTGAAATCATTGTAGGGCCATTAAAAAAAAAGCAGACATGATTTACTTGCATTTGACCTCTCGAATCAAAGGTATGAATTAGGAATGGTTTGTACTTTCTTTGTAGCTATTTCTGGTTTTCTCTGTGGTAAGGGACATTAGTTTCAGCTCATGTGATGTGTGTCAGTGATGGGCCCAATGATCAAAGGGATCATACTTCTTTGTGCTCAGAACTCTATCAGTTTTTCCTGTCAGTGTTCTTAGACAGTACAGATCAACT
Source organism: Montemys delectorum (assembly GCA_019843815.1). NCBI lineage: Eukaryota > Metazoa > Chordata > Mammalia > Rodentia > Muridae > Montemys > Montemys delectorum. The sequence goes on along the minus strand of JADRCD010204885.1, from coordinate 30,045 downwards.
GCATATCAAATGATTTGACTAAGGTGAGCTTCTAGGATGTGCCTGATATTGAAGATGACCTATATGTTGTGAATGTATCTATCTAGTATCCTGTACATTTAAGCACACACCCTATGCTTTGGAGTCAGAGAGCCCTAGTTTAAAATTTCAGCCTTGTCATTGACAATATACATGACCTCTCCATGTCTTGTTTTTTGTTTGTTTGTTTGTTTGTTTTTGTTTTATTCTTAAAATAGGATTAATTAAAATCCAAATTGAAAGGTTATTATAAAGAAGATTAAATGTCAAAATTTATACATGATACTCATTGTGTTTGATATTATATCTTTAACACTTCCAATAAAGCTAAATATAAAAAACAAAGTCAAGATTTTGACCAAAAGCCTGAATTTTGAGCCTCAAAATAACCTGCTCAGTTTGCTCACATATCTGACTTTTTTTTAACTCTTTCATGTCATCATTCTCTGGCTTTCAAACAAACAAACAAACAAATCATTATGAAGCCTAATCATTTAGAACCCCAAGCTGACTGGTAGATTAGCTTATAACACATGGAGTGCATCTATAAGGGTGATCTTCATTTGATCAGCCATAGAGCAGAACATAGACATGAATTTGTGGAGAATTCTAAAGCACATATAGATGGATGTTGCATAGATGAGGCTATACATAGAGCCTCAATTGCATTCCCATCTTACACAAATAGGACAAATTCACTAGTAATGAACTTGCTTAGTGTCATCCCCTCATGAACTTCCCCTGTGCCTTCCATCATGCCATTTGTATCAGACTGTTCATTCTGCATTACATTTTCCATCACATCAAACCCTTTAAGGTAAGGAACAGTTCTACCTCTTTCACTATAGTTTTTTCTGGTTTCCTCTCCAAAGGAAGAGGAAAAAGTAGATACCAAGCTTTTCCTACCTTAGATCATATAAAAGATCAAATCACGGCAGGTGATAGGAGGCAGCCTCAACAAAGATTTCTTGGTATAAAAAAAGAAAGGTAAGCCCAGAGAGATGAAAGAACTAACTGCTCAATGAAAAAACTAAATCTTTTGGATTCCATTCCTAGCTTCTTTCTAAACATTAATGTTGTCTCTTCTTGCTGTAGGACCAGTCCCATGAGGTAGTTGTATTCATTAACTCTTTCAGAATGCCTTTAATTAATCTACAGTATATATTGCAAAATGGTAAAATTTTAGGGTTTATAAAAATACCGCCAATAAAATTTTTCTTGTATAGACTGACAAATGAAAATATTTCTCTAGTTCTGCTTTATGATTCTGTAAGTTTTGAAAATTACTTCGTTTTTCTTAGCAATTGTTCAAATTTTAGTGGGGATGAATTCCTGGTGATTGAGTGTAGTGATAATTGTTTTTGTGCATTAGTCATAATCACTTTTTAAGCAGCAAAGCCTATTACCGTTGCAGAGTGAGCTTCAGATGCCCTGCAGATTTGAGTAATTTTGGGTAATGCATCTGTGTGTGGTAAAAAAGATTTTACAACATCTATAAAATGTTGCCTCATGACACGTTCAGCAGCAGCGAATATGTGGCACCATACAGCAATTTCAGTGCTATTCATTAAACACCAGATACAATTTACATTGTGCAGTTTTTAAACAAGAGCCACCCTCATAGATAAGGAGGGTCTTCAAGCTGCTAGCATTTGAAAGTCCGAAATGGGTCTTGGAGTCTAGTAAATATGTCTGTAGAAGCGACACAAGACAGTCAAAACACACACACACACACACACACACACACACACACACACACACACGCCAAAAAGGCACACACAGGAGAGAATTCAGTTTTCTTTACGTTGTTCTTAGCTACCACATGTAAGATTGTGCTTCTTCCAGCTTTTTGCATCTGCTTAGGACAGATCAGAGGTTTGACTCCCAGTGACTAATTTACATAATATACCATTTTCCACATAAATATAAGAGGAAAATGAGTAACCCACAATGGAAGGCAGGTTACTGCTTTTTGGCGTTTAAGATTATCTTTCCTATCTTCAAGTGCCTGTAGGTCATTGTTGTTGTTGTAATTAAGTTAGCCAGACACAGCCACTTTTCCGGTTGATCCATTTACATATTTGTATTTAGCATAATATGTGCCTTGCAAATGTGTTGAAACCCTGGAGAAGAAATGGATATAAGAAATTTTAAAAACATTTCTTTTATTCCCCCCCAAAAGGTAACAGTGACCAGTGTTGCAACAAATCACAATTTTCAGCTTTCCCCGTAAACACCAGACCACTTGTGATCACAAGTATCACTAATTCATTAAATTCATTCAAATTTACATTCATGATCTTTGTCAAAACTATCTGTGACTAAAATAAATGATTATATTCTATAACAGCACAACAGCATATAAATACTTCATTTCTTTATCTTTAGTTTTAGTAGTCTCTCTGCATACCATGAAGTAAAGCTAGATATAAAGATATGGAGAGGGAGCAAATGGCAAGGGACAGAGGTATATAAACAAGCCAAATGGCAGTTATTCAAGTATTGTCACAGCATTTTTTTAGGGGGGATGATAAATATACATTTATAGTGTAGCTTTACAGCATCCATTTTGAATGCCAGTTGTAACTGTATATAAATTTATTAATTTACATAAACCTTTGATCTGTCTCATTTTCATCAGTGATGCTTTTATTTCAAAGTATCTTTTATTATAGAATAAAAGGAATCTTCAGGGAGTTCAAAAAATAATGATCTCAGATCTATAAAAATCAGGTATTGTATTTATCAAAAAGACACATGTTCTTTAAAATTGCCTCTTTCCTCATGTCTGATGGTGATTGTGTAGGAAGTTGACCCCTGAAACCTAAGTTCAACTATCAATCCAGACAGAACTCTGTAAGACAATGGAAGCTTTCAGAAGCAAATGGAAGTTAATGCTTCTAGGGTGGACAGTTCCACCTGGCCCCTTAGCTTTCAAATAGTGCATTACCTAGATCACATCAAAAGAGCTACCTTCATGGCTCCTGATGAAACTCTCAGTATGCATACCCTACTCATGTACTGTAGCCACTACTTACCGTGCGGTTAATCGTGAAGCTCAGTTGGGTATCCGGGCAAACTGGAAAGAGTACTGTATTTCATATCTTTTAAAATGTTTATTCAGCCAAACCTTACTGAAAATACAGGTAGATATATGCAGGATTATGTTCCATATGCAATATCCTGGAAAGTCCTACAGGTACTCTGCCGGTAATGAGAATGCGTATCTTTGGTGAGTATTTGTTCTGGTGAGGGAGGCATGTCCGATCTACTTGAATTCCAGACCCCTATTCCATCACTCACTCCCTGTCTTTATGGATATTACTTCTCTAGAAATCTAAATGTCTTTAATATAAAACTATAATCATTTCATAGAAATACTTTGCAAAGTAAGTATGCTAAAGTATGTCTGACATACACAAAAACACCCAATTCTTTTCCCCTCTACTTGTATCTACGTAAGTTGATACAAACTATGCATGTGTATTAGGCTTCCTGTTTGGAGGGATAGTACAACCAGTGGCTACAATCATTATCCTGAGAAACATGATTTTCATAAGGCCCCTATAGACCATATCTGATTCATTGATGAAGTACAAAGAATCCAAAAACTTTACAGGAATTCTTTTCAGTCTTTCTGACAGCCTTAATATGCAGATCCTATCCAAATTTTCTCTGGAGACAGAATTAGGAACATAGACATTGATGACAAGGGAGTGGTTGCAGAGAGAGACCTCATCAAGTATTCTACTATGCTTATTGACCCTTAATTGATTTGTCCATTATAAAAGGTAGCGATAACAGCTCTGTCTTCCATATACAAATGCTATTTCATTTATTGTTTGGGTACTTAGTGAACAATGACCTGGTTCTATACACTACACTATAAATAAGAACTTTGATTTCCTGAACTTTTATCTTTTGAGGAATAGAGACAATAAATGCATAGGTTGATTCCAAACCCTTCAGAGAAGAAAAGTAATATGAAGAAAAATGAGACAGAAAATTACTGGGAGGAGGAAGTCTTCTGTGAAATAGCAATGTTGATGTTGTAGAGAACCATATATATATATATATATATATATATTTCTAGGATCTGGAGAGATGGCTCAGTAGCTAAGAGCACTGGTTGCTTTCCCAGGGAACCTGGGTTTAATTTACAGCACCAACATGGGAGTTCACAACTATCTATAACTTCAGTTCCATGGGACCTGACACTTTGTTTGCCCTCTGGGCATCAGGCCAGAAATATATGCAGGAAAAACTTCTTCACAAATAAAAATAAAAATTTTAAAAATTAAAGAAGAAAAAGCTTCCAGGACTATATTAAATTAGTAAAATAATACATGCACAGGAAAGTACTGGGTTTGATTTCTGAAACGCCCAAGTCATAAAAATCATATATATATATATATATATATATATATATATATATATATATTTGTGTGTGTGTATTTACCAGTTGCTATGTTAGAATCATAAACTTCAAAGAAAGGAAAACCTGCTCCTGTCAATAAGAAATGAACTAAGGGAGTGTTTTCCTTAGCAGAGGACATGATACTTGCTTTGAGAGCAATTTCTACCATCCTAGAATGCAAGAGATTGACTACCTCACAAACCACCCTTAATATCTAGTTAATTATATATACATATATAAGTATACATATATACATATATATATGTGTGTATATATATTTTGAATTAGACACAGGTATTCCTGGCTCACCTAGAGCAGTTCCCCATTACATACCACCTTGTTGCACTGACATGCATCCTACCTGTACTGAATTCTAAAGAAGAGAAGACTTCTAAGAATACCCAGGAAGCAGGACATAGAGGGTCAGAGATCCTCTATCAGTTTCTGCTTTAGCTTGTTTCTACCGTGTCTACCTTCTCCTTCCTAATATATCTCCTAACTGGAAATACTGTGTCAACATCACAAGCTTCCTAGCAAAGAAGAGAAGGAAGTAATACAGCAAGGGAAGAAGTCAATGAATTTGTTGAAACAGCACTTCAAATCAGAGAGTCCATTTGAAGAGATGACAGAGGTAACATGTAACCATTAGGACTGAGTTTGAATCCTCAGAATCCCCATAAATGTAGACACCAAGTGCGAGCATCTGTAATCCCAATGGTCCCTTGAGGAGGTAAGAGATAGAAACAGAAGAATTGCTGGAAGCTTGTATGCTGAAATCCATGTGTCCTGTGATCTTCATACCTTGGCATATATGATCCTCCAGTCACACATTTTACACACACACACACACACACACACACACACACACACACACACGCTTATGGGAAGGGGTCAAGGAGAAGGAAGAAGAAGAGAAAGAAGAGGGAAGAGGGGGGTGAAGAACTAAAAGATGGAGTTTGTGTTATGGAGATAAAGATTTTATTTTTGATGAGAGACTGACTTACACATCTTGTAAGGTTTGGGTTGAGAGAACCTCAATTACTCATCCATATCAGTTACTTTGGTTAATAGAAGCGACATTCCTATTTTCTTGAAGTCTGGGCAATGAAGAATGCTTTCTCTGCACAGTGGTCATTCCACATGGAAGAGTCCTCCAGGCTTTGTCAAACTGGCTCATTTTAACCCAGCAGCATACATTTATCTTGGGGGTCTGAAGGCTCGAAAAACAAGAACTTCCTGGTCATCGCGTTCACATTTATTGCAAGTAATTTTTATTTAATCTTTTTAAGGAGTAGGCCGATTTGATAATACAGTGATTTTGCTTTACAGACAATTAAAAGAGAAAAGCCTCCTTCTGCCCAAATGATCTATGTAAACCAATAAAAGTCACTTAGAGGCCTGGGTAATTATCTGGATAATTATCTAAACTCTTAGCTCTGCTCTTCTACGCTTCTGGTAGACATACAATGGAAACTTGGATGATTTGAAGACGGCTTAATTCTGAAGGCCAAATGCCTGAAGCACTGAAGAAAAATATTTACCTGTTGCTATGTTAAAATGATAAACTTCAAAGAGAGAAAAACCTGCTCCTGTCAATAAGAAATGAACTAAAGGAGTGTTTTCCTTAGCAGAGGACATGATACTTGCTTTGAGAGCAATTTCTGCCATCCTAGAATGCAAGGGATTGACTACCTCACAAACCACCCTTAATATTATTCTCTGTTTTTTTCATTTCAATGTGACATTTCTTTTCCTCTGTTGAAAAAGACAGAGCACTGGGAATTTTCATAATTTATTTATATCCCCAAGTTAGTAACCTAAAAGATTATGGTTCATTTTATTTTCATTTTGGAAAGGGGTAAGAAAGTGATATTTGTTATAAATCAGAGTATAATATGCTATGATTCGTATTTGTGTTCCTTCTCCAGAGGACTGATAGTGCACAGGGCAAAAGCTGTGAGATTCTTACTTTGGACACACAACTCAACTTATTACCAAGATCAACCAATATGAAGAATTATAAAACTCTAATAGAAATAATTGTCTAATTTTTGCTCAATATTTAATCATTTACACATTATATAATATAATATATTATATTATATACTTAATGTATGTAATATATATGTATATATTACATACATTAAGTGCTTGATGCATATGCCCTGATGATTGATATGATTTTCCCTTATTCTCAAAGCTGCTGTGCTAGTTTCTAGTGAAACCTTAACCCTTCAAGAATTACTGTATTTTCATTTCTAGTATATAGCTCATTTCCCCATCCCTTGGTTTTAAATAAGCAGCATCAATGTACCTCTGTGCCTAAGATTGCTAGTCACCTTTACTTCAAGAACATTGGGTTCAGAAAATGGTGCCCAAATACTAATTTACAGATATAAATTTGCATCTCCGAGACTCACCATAATTTGCTTAAGGTTCTGCAGGACAAGGATTCAGACATATAAAATTCCAAGTTCAAGACCTCTGTTGAATTCTACTGAGTCATCAGAAGATATTTGCCCTTGTCATAGCAAAACAGTGATGTAAAACAAAGCCCTAGGTCTGAATCTCTACTTCATCTTTACATTTTTCTGTATTTTCTATTCAGACTGTTATTTTGTCTTGGAAGCATGAATAGACCTGGCATATTCCTGTTTCTACTCAAGTTTTTTATAGTGCTTCCTTGAAGAGTCTATATAAAGATTTCAGTCCATGAGGCAAATGAGAAGCTAATGGCCAGGGCTGTATCAGAACTAATCTTCATCTTTGAAGTCATAATTGCTTTATGATTTTCTATCTCAATAAGTTCATAAGACTTTTAAAAGTGGGTCTAGTGGCTGCTTACTGCCATTTTCCAGAAGCCTAGGAAAATACCAGGCATAGAGTTCATGTTCATTCTATGTTCACTGAATCTGTATCAGATAACCAGAAGTAAGGATGCTCAAAGTGTCTTTGTATCTGCATTGAGTGGCCATTGTGCTCCTAGAACGGTGGCAGCTGTTTATTTATAGCTTGTGTGACTCTGATCCATCACATAACAGGTAAGAAAGACAATTTTCAGGGTCGTTCCAGTGTCACTGGAAGGTAATGCAGATCAATCCAGGAATAGATTATCAACCTGTTGTTGGAGTTAGGTGTTGGTCGGGCCAGTGGAAAGAGTTTCTGCCTGGCGCTGCACTTCCCAAATCGCCGACCTCCTCTTTCCATAGCTCTTCCTTCTGCCTGCTACCTATTGTTAACTGTGGTGCCGTGGCGGTATTAAGGAAACAATAATGTCTGCTAATGCTGCCAACACCTTGGTAATATCTGCCACTCTTCAATTACTTTTGTTTACAAATTACTCCTAATTTTGTTCTTAAAAGCTAGTTAAGAACAAACGCTGCTAGGATTGATGGGAAGCTAACTGCATGATTAAGTAATTACGTTTTTTAAAGCTTGCCTTACACTAGGACTAATGATACATCACCCCGTAGCAGAAACCCCTGATAATGAATGAGAAATGTTTATATGTACTTAGTTGCTTTTAAATCTCCCTTCACGCTAGAGCTGGTGCCGTGCATTGGGTACTGGGATGAAGAAAGGGAATGACAGCTTGGCCTCCCCAGCCTTTGTATGGGACACAAAACTCCCACGAAGGTCTCTTTCTGCCCCATTCGGCTCTTTATTTTTCAGAGTGCAGAGTTTTCAATTGGTTCGCTGATGAAAATGCTTCATCGTTTTGTCGACTAAAGAGTTGAATTAATTTAACTAGTTACTGATTGTCCTTTCACTGCAGGGACCTCAATTGGCCCTGAACTTTTCTTTTGCAGATATACAATAGAATTAGAGTTAGGCCTCAAGGGTCTCCAAATAGTGGCTTCTACAGTGTGTGTGTGTGTGTGTGTGTGTGTGTGTGTGTGTGTGTGTGTAGATGGGGAGTGAGTGTTGGGATGTCAAGAGGCTCTAGAGAGAATGGGAAAGTTATGTCTGAGGGTTCTTATAGATGGATGGCCCATACACTCAAGGGAAAGACCTTGATTGCCTTGGAACTGCCCTACTGAAGGGAGTATCAGAACTCAGTTTACCATGAGCCTAATGTCTCCTTAAGTTTACACTCAATAGGTTTACCCACAATTATTTTTGGGTGAGGAAAGTAGTATAATATCTTTGTTTTTATATATGCACATACATTTTACATATGAAATTATAAAAAACTAATTTAATATATTTCATGTAGCACTGTACTATATGTGATTTTATATGTACATTTAGAATTCATATATGTTGATATGTATTTATATATAATTATATAATGACACATGCATATAAAACATAGCACAAGAACTGTTGAAATGGTTGCTATAATTATACACACATGTTTGTTATTATAACTCATGTCTAAATAAGCACATAAGTAGATAATTGCTATATATTTGTTGCATCACATAAATATATTATATATTCATGCCCATATCCCCAAAAAGTTATAATCTGTATTCACTTTAGAGAATGTGAGAGTTAGTAAGGCTGCTATAATTAGACCAATACCTTGTCTGAACAATGACAGTCAAGTAGATTTGTGTTTATCTAGAAATAACCAGTAGCTTGGCTTCCTTAAGATTTCCCCTAAAACTCTTTTTCAGAAGATTACAAATTATAACATCAATCTGGTAGATTTCTATGAATAGAAAATAACTGTCCATGTGTCTAAGTGTGGTGTATGTGAAGTTTATTCTACAGCACTACATTTATATATTGTAGGTACTCATTAAGTGTTAGTTTCCTACCCTCAGAACTGAAATTCAAATCTAATGTTTCTGAACAGTGGTGCCTCAGATAAGACACATGCTGTGCAATTTTTTTTGTACTTGTGAAATTCAAACTATCTCTTCCTGCCATGTTATAACAATGGTAGTTGACTGGGAAGTTTCATGTCTAAAGAAGTGGATGATTTACACTGAGTCTGACAATGTAAATGGACCCTAATTAACAAAAGCTTTAGTCATTCATCCTGTTTCTTCTTTATAGTCATTATTTGCTGCCTAGTGGTGAACATATAGTGTACATAAATTTAGATATGAATGTATATGTACATATATGCATGTATAGATTTTTAGTGTACCCGATTTAGTGAAGAACAAAGGTTACAAAGAATTAATGGGGTTATAAAAAGACTGTCTTGTGGACTGCTATTTGCATCTGAATAGCCTATCCTCGTGAGTAAGTATTCCAAGTTGCTAGGATTCTGAAGATGCTACATTTCCTTCTGGAGGACCTTTATATCTACAGAGGATTCATTTAATAAAGTAGTTATTTGCTATCCATAGATCTATTTAGTTTTTAAAATTTTACTTCTCAGAGCTGTCCAATTTTATTGATAAATATTTTATTTTATTTTTTATCTTAATTAAATTTTATTTTTTTAATTAGATATTTTCTTTATTTACATGTCATGATTTCTCCTTTCCCTGTTTCCCCTCCAAAAACAAATAAGCAAAAAACAAACAACACAAAACAAAACAAAAACCAACAAGAACAAACTCCTGTTGCCTCCCCCCTCCTCCTGCTTGCCACCCCGTCCTTTCCCACTTATTGGCCCTGGCATTCTTCTACACTGGGGCACAGAACCTTCACAGGACCAAGGGCCTCTTCTCCCATGGATGAACAACTTTGCAATCCTCTATTATATACATGCTGCCAGAGCAATCAGTTCCACTATGTGTACTCCTTGGTTGGTGGTTGAGTCCCTGGGAGTGCTGAGGGTACTAGTTAGTTCATATTGTTGTTCATTCTAAGGAGCTGTAAACCCTTCAGCTCCTTTGATCCTTTCTCTAACTCCTTCATTGGAGACCCTGTACTCAGTTCAATGAATGGCTGTGAGCCTCTACTTCTGTATTAGTAGGGGACTGTCAGAGCTTCTCAGGAGACAGCTATATTGGCTAGATTGTCCTTCCTTCACTCTCCTCTCCATAGTTAGTCTCTGCAACTCCTTCCATGGGTATTTTGTTCCCCCTTTTAAGAAGGAATGAAATGTCCACATTTTGGTCTTCCTTCTTCTTGAGTTTCTTGTGGTTTGTGGGTTGTTCTTTGTGTATTCTGAACTTCTGGGCTAATAACCACTTATCAGAGAGTGCATACCATGTGTGTTCCTTTGTGATTGGGTTACTCACTCAGGATGACATTCTCTAGATCCATCCATTTGCCTAAGAATTTCATAAATTCATTGTTTTTAATAGCTGAGTAGTACTCCATTGTGTAGATGTACCACAATTTCTGTATCCATTCCTCTATTGAAGGACATCTTGGTTGTTTCCAGTTTCTGGCTATTATAAATAAGGCTGCTATGAACATGGTGGAGCATGTGACCTTATTACATGTTGGAGCATCTTCTGGGTATATGTCCAGGAGTGGTATAGCTGTGTCCTCTGGTAGAACTATGTCCAATTTCCGGAGGAATTGCCAAACTGATTTCCAGAGTGGTTGTACCAGCTTGCAGTCCCACCAGCAATGAAGGAGTGTTGTGTATAGATAGTATTATATCTATCTATCTATCTATCTATCTATCTATCTATCTATCTATCTATATCTGTATATATAATAATAATTACATTATATATACATAATAATATACAAAATTATATAATTGCTTTGCTAATACAATCCCTGATAAAAATAAGTATTAAAAATCAAGAAACTTATATGATGCCTTTTGAAATCTTCAGGGACTGACTTTGCTGTGGGTACCTGAAGCTGTTGAGGTGGAGAAAAGATCAATTCATTCTGGGTTTTTTTTTGTTTTTTGTTTTTTGTTTTTTTTGTCATAAGCCCTATAAATTCCTACTTATCCTCATGTCTGAGCCATGCAATGTCAATACAAAAAAAAAAAAATGTGCTAACTGCTTCTGTGGATTTTAAAGGGTGGACGTAAAAGGGTAGCAGGTATGTAAATGAACCCACAGATCACAGATCTGGTACTTCAGTGAACCAAGAGGTCTGGTATATCTTTGTATCTGATATATTATATCCCTCCAAGTTCATTTCTGGAGTCAAGGTAACTGTTGTTGTTGTTGTTGTTGTTGTTGTTGTTGTTGTTGTTGTTGTTGTTTGGTATTTGATGAAAGCATTAATTTCTAACTCAAAGACAATGAAAAGAAAGGTGGTTACAATGTCTGTTGTCACATCTCTGTGACTTGTTGGTTAAGCCAAATGGGTTCTTTTTTTTTCTTTTAATCTTTTTTTTTTACAGTCCAGTCATAATCTCCCCCCATCCAACCTCTGGATGTTCCTGTCTCCAAGATGCCCCCACCACTCCTCTCTCACCCCACCAGACCCTGGGGCCTCTAGAGGGTAAGGTACATCTTTTCTCACTGAGGCAAGAGCAGGCAGTCCTCTGCTGTATGTGTCAGGGGCCTCATATCAGCTGGTGTATGAGTGCCTGAGGGATCTCAGGGGTCTAGATTAGTTGAGACTGCTGGTATTCCTATGGGGTTACCCTCCTCCTTAGCTTCCAACTTTTCCCTAATTCAACCACAAGGGTCCCCCGGCTCCCGTCCATTGGTTGGGTGTTAAGTATTTGCATCTGACTCTTTTAGCTGCCTGTTGGGCCTCTTGGAGGGCAGCCATGCTAGGACCCTGTATATAAGCAGACCATAGCATCAGTTCTAGTGTCAGGCCTTGGTGCCCACCTGTAAGATGGATCCCAAGTTAGGCCAGTCATTGGATCTCCTTTCCTTCAGTCTCTTCTCCATTTTTGTCTCTGCAATTATTTTAGATAGGAATAATTCTGGATCAGAAATATTGACCATTGGTTAGTGACCTTGCCTCTCTCCCCGAGGCTGGATCCCAATTGGGGCTGATCACTGAACCTCCTTTCTCTCAGTCTCCTCTCCTTTTTGGTCCCTGCAGTTCTTTGAGACAGGAACAATTCTCTGTCAGAGGTCAAAGTGGTTCTTTAACCTTGTTCACCTTCAGATGTCAAAGAAAATTTTCAGAATATAGTGACAAAATTGACAAAAAATAGGAGGAGTGGGAATTTGGTATACTATGGATTGATAATGGCGTTCTGGCCAGAAAGTTATGACAAAAATATTAAAATAAATATATGACATTAAACTACTAGGAAAAAAGAAAACTGTGTTCCTGTTTTTAAAGACCCTTTTCATTCCATTCTCTGATACAGGAGGTATAAGCCATACCTGGGATATCAGAATCATCACAGCTTTTAAGGCATATGAATGCCTACATCCCATGCACAGTAAGTGAAGTTATTCAGAACCTGCTGAGGCCAAGACAAGAATGCTCAGAAAATTATAATGTGACAACTAGGAGAGGTCCACTGTTTCCTTGACACCAGATGCAAGCTGTATGGTAACTCACAGTAAATTCTGATGGTTGATTCATTGTTTTTCTTGCTATTGTAACCAAATGGTAAACATAAATAACTTAAGGGAAGATGTAGTTTGGTTTATGTTTCCCTAAATGTCTGGTCATCGGGTGGATAGTTCACAGTACAGCACAGCAGTTCCAACATGGTGGTTAGGAAACAGAGAAAAAATATGCAAGGGCCAAGCAAGATATAGCTCTTAGTGATTCATCTTCTACTGCCTACTTCTTCCAACTAATAGGCCACACCCATTTCTTTGACCACCTTCCAATAATGTCATTTCCTTAAGAGTCTGTCAGGGGACTAAGCCATTCATTAAATCTAGAAGTCTCCTTTACCAACCTCCTAGGCAGTCTCCAAGGTGACTCTCAATCTAGTCACAGTCAACTAGTCACACAGTCTAGTGAGTTCAACTCTCACATAGAGATACAAGATGAATTCCCCCATACATGACCAGCTCTGCTACCTAGCTGTGCCTCTGTACAAAGCTCGTTTTTAAACAAGGAAAGTTAGTGTTAGCCCCCTGTCACTTCTCTGTCCTTCATAGGTGACAGATCTATGCCTAGTATTTCAATTCCAACCATGTCACTGTGTACATGTCACCACTCCATTCGTTGTTGCAGGAATCACACTGGTCCACCTGTCACTTCCCATTCATCTGGAAGAGTTAGCCTACACTGACAAGCAGAGGCCCCACCTGTGCCTCTGACAGCATCTGTCAGAGAGTGACTGATAGCCAGGCACAGCATTCGTTAGTTCCACTCAGCTGCCACTTCAGAACCCGGTTGGGTAACTTTAAGTAGTGTTGAAATTCTACTTAGCACTCGTGTGATCCAATACTATAACTGAAAACAAATGGCAAAGTGGATGATGAATCATGTGGAGGGAATCAGAGGCTGTTGGATTTTGAGTCACACATCCCAGATGTGATTTAATGCCTTACTTGGACATCCCAAGTCCCCTCCAGGGAGGAATTTATACAAATACAACAGAGTGATAGGGCACACTTAACACACTATTACTGAAGTGTCAGGAAAAATAACCTTGTTGTTTAATTTCATAGGTAGGTATCAGAACTGAAACTTGGGACAAATCCCAAAGGTTGTAAGAGCAGTCACACCAAGAGGCATATACATTCTCCTTGTTTTCTACATTGTATTTCCTAGTAGAGGATTGAAAGGTAGGAAAAAAAAAACATTAGCACTGACCATGTATCATTTTTCTACTTAATTATCTATATTTCTGCTAAGTTTTTAGAATGTATATATAAAAATGAATATTAAAAGAACAGTGTATTGGCAGATTATATGGGTTTTAATCTCTTGAAATATTTGGAGGATGACTTCATATTGCAAGAAAATATTTGAAGAAGATTGGGAAACATAGCCAGTGTGTTTTCATATATATATCACTGCAAAATCAGCCACCACATCATCTTACAAAAAATGGTTTAATATTGATTGTCTTCTACTAAATCAAAGCCAGTATCATCCTTTATGTAGCATCTTAGAGTGTAGCAATATCCCGTTTACAAAGTAGACCGTGTTTATAGAAATCAGAAAGCTCCATTGGAAACATGAGTAACACTTTATAATATCAGACATATCAAGAAATAAACATTATTCCATTGATTTTTATTCAGTATTGACTGAGCTGCTGATATAGTAGACAAATTTGAAGAATTTCATCAGAATCTGAGATGGCATAGCATACTCCTTGGAGTATGTCTTGATTTATATGGCTTATTCATTCATGATAGTGTGGATAAGTCATATAGTCAATATACTAAAAACTACGGAACAGGGGATATCTCAGTGCACATGGTTCTATATGTGAAAGGTCCTGTGTTTGATCACCAACAACACAAGAAAAAATACAGTCATAATGTAAACTTGAAATTTTAACTAAAATTTTACATACTAATTTTCTCATAAGATAGCCTTTTCAACATGACTATGAAAGTCACTGTGGGTGTGCAATATGCTTGCTTTACTCATATTTTTATGGAAAACTAGATAGAGATTATGATATCAGACATATACATAATTGATATTTGATATGTGATATATGATTGATATATGCAATATAATATGATTGATATATGATACAATATGTGATACATAACATATGATATTGTTATGAACTCATTTACTATATGGTTAAAATTAGGTGTATAGCAAATCCTTATTATCTCCATATAACCCCTCATGGTTTCAAAGGATGGATCAGCATGCTGTCACTCAGCTTAAGATCACTTACATAAAGTCCCCATTTTTCTAAGGCTCACTTCTCTATCAACTACTTAAGACAGTTGGGTAGATAAGACATTTACCAATGTACTAAGCCCTCAAAAATTAATTTAGATGATAACTTATTGAACAATAATAAATGGAAACTTATAGGCTAAATAAATAAAGGTATGAGTGTCAGTGCTCACTAAGAATATGTGTAATAGTTTGGCGTACTTCAGAGATGACATGTTCCAGTAGTCATTCATTTGCCCTTGGTAGACAGTCTCCTCAGTCTACCACAAAATGATCTGATCACAAAATGACCAGAGGAACAGTGAGATTCATTTGCATGTGCTTGAAAGCTATCCATATTTTGCTAAGATTAAATATATACTCACAAGACTATCAATGTAGGAGTGGAAGGAGGGCTTGACTGAATCCAGCATAACGTTCATTAATAATAGATTTAGAAAAAAATATTCCTCAACTTAAGTCTGGTAATGTTAATTAGAATCAACAAGGATCTAGAGTAGGGAGAGAGAAATGATATTGTTGACATATATGGTTAGAAACTACCTTTGACTCTCTGCAGTCCAGCCTCTTTCCTCCTGCTAAGGAAGGCACTATGGATCCACACAGATTGAAAGAACTGTTGACAAGAGGTTCTGCCCCTGGATACCCTGAAGGCATTGAGAAATAGATGAAGGTATTGTTTTCCTTTTGACCAAAGCAAAGCAAGCTTTGAAGACTCAGAAACACAGGTTCTCTACAATGGCACGTGATTGTCCACACACTAAGAGAAAGGACCAATTAAGAAGAAAAATGTAAGAGGAAAGAAAGCACATTGTGGATCATCAGAATCCTAGTCCAACAATATCAATCAAAATAGATGCCCCAGAGCTCTCAGGGACTAAACCACCAACTAAAGAATACACGTATAGAGACCCATGGCTCCAGCTGCATATGTAGCAGAGGATGGTCTTGTCAGGCATCAGTGGGAGGAGAGGCCCTTGGTCTTGTGAAGGCTGGATGCCCCAGTGTAGGGGAATGCCAGGGCAAGGAATTAGGAGTGTATGGGTGGGTGAAGGAATACCCTCATAGAAGCAGGAGGAGGGGGGATGGGATAGGAGGTTTCCAGGGGGCAGGGAGAATAGGGAAAGGGGATAACATTTGAAATGTAAAAGAAAAAAAGCATCCAAAAAAAAAAAAAAAAAAAAGAATCCTAGTCTAAGCTGGATTCTAAGCTCCAGTCTAAGCTTACCACATTGAGAAAATGTAAAATGTGCACATTTAAGTTTCAAGTTAAAGTAGAATGACAAGCCATCTCTTATGACTTGATTCATATCCCTCTTCCACTCCCCCTGCCCTGCCCTACCCTGGTATCCTTCCCAGCCAAGATTGAGGGCATGTAATGCGAGCAGAAACTGCTGGGATGAGTATGTGGTTAGTGGAAATGTTGCTCAGTACCCTGTGAACAAACCATGAAAGTGACCTTCTCCTGGAATTCACAGGGTGCAGTTGAGGTAATACTTGGCTTTAAACATTGGCATGGTGAATTTCCAGAGATCTAAGAAAACAACACCTTGTATGTTTTTGGATGTTGGTGTCTTTAAAACACATATGAAAGGTTTTTGGATTTTATGGCCAGCAATACTCAAGAATTATGTCCCCAATTCCATTCCCTAAATGGTAATGCACCAGTACAATGTTTTATCGGTCGTTGTCATGATCTATCATGTCTCATGATTGACATAATTGCTATGACAGTAAACATAATGGGCACTGGGATGGTCACAAATATTACGAAGTGTATTGGATCAGCCTGAAGGTTACAAAGTGGTCTGAGAGGCTTTCTCAGCAGTGGAAAGAATTCGGGGTGACTGCTTTGTTAAGAAGATATCAGTGTCAATGAAAGCTAATAGATTCAGGCTGAGAGCACTACCTGAAGTTTGGCTCATTAGGAGTACTCAAATGATATAAAACCAGAACTTTTGTTGGGGATATAACATTAAAATAGTTTTGATTATTTTACCTATTTATTAATATTTATTAGATATTTAAGTCAGGGTATAGAATGATGGGTTTTATTATAATTTTTAATACACATATATGAGTAGATTTTGTTGTTATTAACCACTTATCAGAAAAGACCCATCTTTCTCAATTTTATATGACCCTCTTGCTGGTGCCCATCTTCCCACCAAACTCCTGCATTCTGCTGTCGGGGAATTGCGTTTCCTTCTCCTAATCCCATCTTTCCTTTCCTGAAGATCACTTCAGTTTGTTCTTTGGATTCAGCAAGTCAACTGCTAAAATTTCACAAATCTAAACAACGAATGAAGGCTAACGAATGATTTACAACTCTACAAAAGGATGAAATGGTGAGGGAAGG
Source organism: Montemys delectorum (assembly GCA_019843815.1). Classification (NCBI taxonomy): domain Eukaryota; kingdom Metazoa; phylum Chordata; class Mammalia; order Rodentia; family Muridae; genus Montemys; species Montemys delectorum. Next base: position 12,625 of record JADRCD010204885.1, on the reverse strand, counting down.
TTTCCTAGAACAAAGGCATCTTTAAGAGTACGGAATTTGATTAAGAAGAGCATGAGAGGTGAGAGCCAGGAATAGAAACATCACGACTGCTGGTGCTATTGTCCTGGTATGGAGCTGCCTTACCCTTACTGCCACGCATCTTGAAGCCATCTTCTCTCCTGACTGGACTGTTAAGTTATCCCAACTGCACATTAAACTGCCTTTCTATATCCCTCAATTCTGTCTATGATGAAGAGGATGCAGGCTCCACCCCTACCAGAGGACAAAAACATTTCTCGGCTAGAATCCCCTGTTCTACCACCAGTAACTCAGCATAAGTACCCCCCTCTAGGGCTGTCAGAGTTTCCTGAATCTTCAGTCTTTCTGTTAGTGTCTCATTCTAATCGATCTGTGACTCTGCTTCAATTTTTTTTTTAAAAGAGAACACAAAAGTCAAAACCAAAAATATTTGCTCTTTTCAATTTCTACTGCTTGGCTTGGTGCCACGCGTGAGCGCTTTCGCTTCTGCTGGGTTCCCCCCTTTCACTTCTGGAATCTCCTTTACAAAAAGCACTCACTGTTAAATTACAAAGTACATGCAAGCCCATGCAGGCACATGCGCAGACTCACACATGCACCCGCACGCGTGCTCACGCACACAGAAAGTTGGCTTCTGCCCTTTCTAATTACAAATCACCACCTGTGGTAAAATTATTGAAAAACAGATGAGCTTTTCATTCCAGCAATAGCCTTAAAACAAGCAGCGGTTTCAACTGCCAGTGTGATGTATAGACACCACAGAGGGCAGATGAGGGATTAATTAGGTCTGTCCTTGCACATTGCCAGGGGAACACTTCTGTAGAAGTGATTGAAAACTAGAAAGAGTGGCATTCGTCTTCATTGTTGGTTAAAGGCAACAAAAATAAAGATGCAATTGAGTTGACAAAGCTTCAAGGTATGTGGCTGGATCATTTGGAGGTGTCAAAACGATCAAACTATAATTAATTAGCTAAAGTGTTATATTTAATCCCTCAACTTTAATGAAGAATTTTACATCCATGAACAAACAGCCATTGGTTTCGGATATTTGTTAGGTCTGAGGGGGGAGGGGTGGTCGTTAGGAGAAACTTCAGTTTTTTTCTCAGCTATAATGATCCACACCCTCTGCTTTTAATCTTATTGTCATTTCCCCTTTCCTTATAGAGCAGTAGTGGCATTCCCTGCATTTCTATGAGGATAGCAATCGCAGGCAGACAGCCTGTATGTGAGCTCTTCCAAGGGAGCACAGAAGCTTGGCTGGGCTAGCAGCCCTTGAGCACTGGCAGAGTCCTTGTGATGCTATCTTTTGTCATGTTTTACTAATGACCGGCTCTAAATTAGACTAGAATTGTAGTTGTTGATCACAAAATAATAAAATATATAATTAATAAATATTAATTATGATAAGGAACTATTCATTGTATCTTTTATTTATCATTACAAATATTTACAAATAGGAAAATACATATGATTATATATTTTTCTGCTGTCTGTAAACTTTGTACCTACCTGTGATCTACACAAAAATATAGAGAGCTAAATAAGACCAGTCTATGAGCTCTGGGTTCAAGTAGAACTTGCCTCAATATAGACTATCTAAAGTGAGAATGATTCAAGAAACTATCCAGTGTGAGTTTCACTTACTTTCATGCGTATCTTCACAAACATGAATACTTTCATACATACACATGGCATATTTATTCATACATACATACGTACACACACACACATACACACACACACACACACACACACACACGAATTAAAATGCATCCATGCTCAGGCCTGTGACAAAGATTAGCTTTTGAATTACCTTTATTACCAACATGAATTGGTCAGTGAAGGAGCACAGATACATAACTAGGTAACTGATATATGTGCATTGTAGAAGATAACTTGTTAATTCCCAGTATTCATTCTCACGCTGTAAAAAATAGTACTCAACACATTAATGAATTCCATTGTACTGATATATAATGGAATAGCACTCAGCATTCATTCAGGGAAAAATAAGATAAGCATAAGACATATCCAAGAAAATATGGTGCCAAGCTAATAAAATCAGGCATCATCTATCTATCTATCTATCTATCTATCTATCTATCTATCTATAGCCAATACTCACAGAGCTCCCAGAAACTAAACCACCAACCAAAGAATACACATGGAGGAGCTCATGGCTCCAGCTGCATATATAGCAGAGGATGGTCTTGTTGCTAATTAATTGGAGGAGAGGCCCTTGGTCCTGCGAAGGCTTTATGCCCCAGTGTAGGGGAATGCCGGGGCCAGGAAGCAGGAATGGTTGGGTTGGTGAGCAGGGCGAGGGGATGGGGGGGGGGCTAGGAGGGGAAAACAGGAAAGGGGATAACATTTGAAATATAAATAAAGAAAAAAACAATTTTTATCTTTACTATTAACAAACTAACACATGGTGACAGAAGTCTATGGATATTTACGGATGCTAGAGAGAGAAGATAGGATTGAAGACAAAAGTTTCCATGGAAATAGTCTTCAAACAGAGTTTATTTTATTTATTCTCCCACTGTCCTTTTCCCCAACCCCTGGATCCCTCGCAAATCTTTAAAGCATCATCAGTTTCCTTTCTGCTTTTGTCAGGTGTCCCACATCCCTCACCTCTTTCCTCAACACCAATTTTCTCTTCTTGTAGTCTCCTTTCTAGTTTTTATAACATATGAAACTTATGCCCACCTAAATAGATGATAGACAGGTGACAGGTAGAAACAAATGGAAATTAAAAGCACAGACCTGCATATAAGAGAGAACATGTGGTATATGTAATACTGTGTCTGAGTTTCCTCACTTGTTTAAATATTTTCAAGATCCATTCAGTTTCCTGCAAATTCTATAATTTCATGTTTTCTTTACAGGTGAATAAAACTTGATTGTATACATATGTAGGTATACATGTATGTTTATGTATGTATATATACATATATACATACATGTATATATATATAATATATAATTTCTATTGCACACTCTTCTATTGAAGGTCATCTAAACTGTTTCTGCTTTCTTACTATTGTGGATAATGATCAAGGATTCTACAAATATCTCTATGATAAAATTTGGGTGTATACCAAGGATCACATGGAAGTATTCTGTTTTAATATTTGAAGAAATCTCCACACTAATTTCCATAATGTCTGTGTTAGTTTACAGTCCTTCCAGGAGTAAATATGGGCTCTTGCTTCCCTACTTCCTGGCTGGCACAAGGCCAAAACAAAACAGACCAAAATAGGTACTCAACTGACAACTAGTAAGTGTTCATGAGATGAATAGGCAATTCTCAAAAGAAACATAAATGGCTAACAATACATTTTTGTTTCATGTTCAAAATCTTTAGCCTTTAGGGAAACGTAAATTAAAGCTAATTGGAGATTGCATCTCACCACAATCACTGTAGCTTTATATTTGGTGGGGTTTTTACCCTATTTTTCTTACATAGGAAAATAAATTAGTCATGTAATCAGACATTATTAACTTCTCTCCCTCTCTCAGTAAGTTAAATACACAAATTATATAACTTGATATGAAAGTTGGAAACTTTTCTTAGAAAACAAATTATCAGGTAAATGTCCTCACTCCTGATGAAAGTGTTGAGAATATTTCCAGATCAAAATCAGAAAGTTCTAGTTTCTCTACTTCACTTCCTCATTAAACCACAATTCTTGTTCTGGATCCCAAGAGATTTAAAGTTTATGACCTGTCACAAAATTAACTTTCCTTAATATACCCACTTTAACTGTTCTTGTCAATATTACATTTCTTGAGCTGATATGCTAATCATGATATTTGTCAATTCAAATATCTCAAACCAATCTAAAGTTATAATAAAGATAGAAATACAGGTGATACTTTCTAATCTTTTTATCCACTATGAAATCTTCTCATTAGTGCTCATAGGACAAGACAAAGCTGAGGTTTGGGGTAACCTTAAACATTTGACACTGAAAGTAGCGACAAAGGCTTCTTAGAAGCAGAATCCAATTAATATATCCCCACTGTCATCTTAGTCTCTTTTCCTAGTTGTTGTGATTAAAAAGCCTGATAAAAGGATATTAAGGAAAGCTGGGTTCATTTTAGCTTACAGTTCAAGAAATAGTCCATCATGGCCATGAAGTCACAGCAGCAGGAGAGCAAAGCAGCTGGTCACACTTCATCAGAACTCAGGAAGTTCTGGAGGAAAATATGCATGCTGCTTTTAAGTTTCCTTTCTCCAATTATATACTCTCGAGTAGAGAATGACACTACCCAGAGTGGGCATGTCTTCCCACTGAAATTAACCAAATCAAGATCATCCCTCACAGTGATGCTCAGAGGCCCACCTCAGAGATGATTCTAGATTTTTTAATGCTGAAAACACTAATAATCATCAGTACTATGTCATCAAATAATAGTGTACATGGACCTTCACCCAACTTTTTACCTTCCAACCTGCTATGCCATGTCATAGACACTGATGTATTATTTAAAGAAAAAAAACATGTTGTTAATAACATCTGGCATTCAAATGTTATCTTCATATTTTCAGTGTATCTTTTGCTTCCTTTATTTTCAAAGCAGATGAATCTGTCTACAACTTATATGTGGCTGAAAATATAAATATAGCATTTTCTTTGAGCAGAGAATGCCCTCTGTCTTTGGGGGACATGTGTGCCTACTCTGGATGACTGCCTTCATTTTGAGAAGCTCTTGTGCTATTTTTAGATTTCATACAGCAAAGGGTACATATACCATTGCTTGTGTTTGGAAAGGGAAGCAAATCAAGAAGTTGGGTATTACTAGAGTCCTTGTAAGGATCAAGGAGAGGGCACCAATATGAAGCAGCTCATCCAATAACTCCAGATCTGAGCTTCTACTCAGGGAACATCATAGGAACTGGTATGTGGCTATCTCATTACAGTGCTGATTCAGTGAACACTCCTTATGGTCTCACGTGAAATTAGTGACTGGCTAATGAGGAGAGGGGAAACCTGAAAATGACCTTTCAGCAAAAGGATAGAAAATAACTTGAATCCCACTCATCTTTCATTTTCTCTATAGCTTTCTCCCAGATCACTGGCATGTGCAGAGTAGTGCAGTCTTAAACCTCTCATTTCTCAATATCTTCTAAGTTCAATTGTTAAGAAAAAAGTAGCAACAACTTCAAGGGCTTTACTTCAGGCCACAGAATGTAAGCAAAATGAAAACTGTTCCTAGCATCTTTCTTCAGTGGACATGGAGCAGCACACACTGAGAAGGCAGGGTCAAGCGGCCACAGTACTGTCCAGGGCTATCTGGTAGTTGAGAATCATTGAAGATACCAGTGACATTTATGTTAGGAATGGTTGCGATCTGTGACTGCAGGTGGAATCTGTTGAGTGCCAGGTATTTCTCCTGTCCTGTGTAACCAGTTCCATACTCTTGCAAATCACACGGGGATGAGTCATTTATTGTTTCCTTTTCTGTCCCCAAGAAGGCTGCTTGTTGTTCAATGGCTTACTTTTAACTTCACCGTTATCTCAATACACGCCTCAGAATAAAGTCTAAATGCACCCCAAAAACCATCTTTGGAGAAAGCTAAATTTACTGCTGTGGCTTTCTGAGTGCAGGTGGGCATTTGCTCTGATACAGACAAGCGTCATTGCTCTGACTTATTTACTCTGCCCTATTGAGCTCTCAGTTCAGCCTGGACTAGGGGTCCATTGTAGACACATTGCTGCTACAACTATTTTTCCAGAGTTTTCTTGGCAATTGTAGCATGGTACTTTTCTTTTTAATCAACAACTGGGCTGTATGTTATTGCATGTTCCATCTGGAAAACATCAAAGATCAATAGCCACAGAATTTCAAAAACTGTCGAATAAAAAACTAACTTCAGTTCTCTAGTTCCTGTTTCCAAATCCCAAGGTATTGTTAAAGCCAAACACATCTGTCTATAGCCCAATATGGGATTCTTGGGACCAGAGAGGCTGCAGGTAACTTGGAAGCTGGGTAAACAACAGACACAGAAAGCCCTTTGTTCTCAGGCAAAATGCTAGCTATTTATTTATATTTCCTTGGTGCCATTTTCCCAGATGGCTTGGAGAGACCAGTGGGGCCTCTATATCTGTACTCTTCAATTGGCAGACTCTTCTACCCTAGGGGACATGTGACAATAACCAGACATATTCTGAGTGTCACAACATGGGTTGTGTTATTGGCATCTGTAATGTAAAGATTCTAAATACTGACAAACATCTCAGGTTTCATGGAACAGTCTTCACAGCCAAGAAGTATCCACACCACACTTGAAAAACCTCCCCTGGATGGGTAAGTGTGAACACAAGAATTTCATAGTGACATAGAAGGAAGTCAAAAACATTTTTATTTATGAAATGCCAATTAAGGTATCATAATTAGTAATTTAGGTATATTTAGATAGATGAGAGTTATCTAGGAATAGGAAGATGAAAAGGGGCCATACAAGCTGAGTCCAAAAGTGAAGTGAATGGGAGGTGGAAAGCATTCATTCAAAGTTAATTTCCCCCCACAGGCTTATATGGGGAAATCAAATATGCCTGTGTTCATTTCTTTCTTTATTCTAACTGAAGGTTTGTCCAAGCAGACTGTTTGGTTTTTCATCAGGCTTTATAGTTTCTCCACTAAAGTAGAATGCACACCCCCATTTTATTCCATGAGGTGAGGTTGTGGTAATAACAGATCACACAGGTAACTTCATCTTTGCTGATTTCCTAATACACCTTTGATAAAAAGACAAGTCCAAATTTCAGAAATATTTGAGTGCATAAATCAGCAATGACCAAAGCTTTGAGAAATGAGGAGAAAGAGGTCATTACTAGTAAAGGCTCATTGTTCTATGTGTGCTGTGTCCAGGGCTCATCTGCTTCCTCTGACACTACACACTGAGATATATTCTATTTCTCTTGTTATATTGAAGTTTCAGAGGATCAGGAGATGTGAGTACTTACCTAGGAAAAGGAGTCAAGATTTCTGATATGGCTAGGTGATGCAGGGTAGTCATGTAGGGGAAATCTAACACACATACGCACATCACATGCACATGCACATGAACATGCATACACACACACACACACACACATATATATATATACACATATATATACACATACATACATACATATACATATATTGTTGAAAAATGGTGATGCTTGTCATATACATATATTTACATATATGTATATACACATATGTGGCACATATACACACACACACACATACACACACACACACACACACACACACACATATATATATGTACATATACACATATACACATATATACATATATTGGGAGAGATGATGGTACCTGTCAATTAGGGAAGTGAAAGCTGTTTGAATATTTTCACTCAGTATAAGAATCCCAGACAGAGTTAGTAGAGGTCTTGAAGATATTTTCCTAAACCCCTCTTCTGTACTATGTAGTATGTATATACCTGTCCCATATCATTTGATGTCATTGGTTTTACCTGGAAATATGTAAATGAAGCAATACTTGATAGCATTTCCCCAATGTCTATTATAGGAGCAGGAAGATATACCTAGCCCCTACTGGCCTCTGTATTTCATACTTCAGGGAAGTGGACGTTTTGCTCTGTAATTCCCTTGCTCCCTGATGAAACAAAGCCTCAGTTTATTTACTTTCAGGCCACAATACAGAGAAGGCAGGTTAGTATGAAAACATATGCTTTGTAAACTTCCTATCCTTTCTTCCTTCCCCTTCTTAGCTGAGCTAGTTAAAACTCACAAAATGTTAAATTATAATGCCAGTGGGCTGAGATTAATGGTGATGTTTATTTTGCTACATTTGCTTTAGGATCCAATTTTTGTTTTCACAAACTTAACAAATAATTGGACCTAGAATAACTAGACACTGTGTAGCCTCCCATTAGCCACAGTTGGATTTGAACTGGTGACCTTTAGGGGCAAGGCTACACATCACATTACCAATGCCCCAGGCCAGGAGTTTCACTCACTGGCTGTTGCTTTAATATAATTGCCAACAGCAAGATCAGCAGTGGGAATTCTCTCTGGTATGAAGATCCTGAGGTCTTAGAAATTCTGCCATTGAGAGTTCTTCCTTTAGCGTGGAGTTTGGATCTATTAACTAGCAACATTTTTTAGAAAAACTGCAGAGGGATAAAAAAAAAAATGGTGTGTAATCAGACAGTTCTGCTGGAGAAAAAGTAGACTATCAGGTTATAGCTGTCTGATTTCCTGTCAGGCTGGTTGATAGCTCAAGTCACCAGTGCCCAAGTTAGAGGAAATAGTTGAGAGCGTTAATGATTTGCTGGTACCAAGGGACGCGATGAACGGTTTAAAAATACTGCTCCTCAATGGGAGCGAATGTATTTCTATTAAGGGACCAGAATTGTGCTACGCTTCTTGGAATTTTTGCTTGTGCACAGGAATTTAGCTCGAGGTCTATGTCTGTCACTAAAATTGACAACTGCCTATGGCTCTGCACAATTGAAACGTAGATCTTAAATTTCACATCATTATCCAAATAAAATATATCTGCCAAGGGGGACTGGTATTACACAGTTAGAGGACTATGATACCAGTCACCTGATTAACATATTGAGAGGAATATAAGAATTTCTCACCTATTTTCCAGAGAGAGGCTGGCTGGGGAGCTCTTGCTAAATGGACTAATTGATCAGCCTCCCTGTGCTAAGCAGAGAGATGCCCAGCAACTGCCTGGTCTGTGGAAGCAAAGCTTTCCTGTAATATATGACAGTGCAAGAAGGGACAGAGTTTCAAGACGTTTCCTTAATCTCATCTTTAATAAAAAAAGCATTAGCCCCTGATTATCTAATCCAGAGCAAGTGCTGCCTGTCTTCAGAGTGATTCAGAAGAATAAAGGAAGAAGGCTCATGCTGAATTTCTCTTCTCAAAGACTTGACACCATGATGCCTCTCATTAGATTATTCATAAAGTAGCAAAAGCCATAGGCGACAGAAAACATCACCCCAGTATAATAAAACCAATAACAATAATAATAATAACAATAATAATAATAATGGAATGGCAGTTTATTATTTAAAATATATTGGCTTTTTTAAACACAAGTTATGTGAGTTTTTTATTGCAAATTAGTCACTTGTGTTATGGTATAGTGAACAATTCTATATTGTGATAAACAGGTTATCATGTGTAACTCACAAGTTGAGAACACAATGATTCTAGTAGCCATAGGCACATATGTTCAAGTTGCAAGTAAATTCTGTCAGAAATGCTGTTGCCCATTTTATTTTTCCAAGTGAAAGAAGAGAGGGCTTTTTACCTAGTAGCAAACCATTGTAATCATACTGCAGCACCACAGGGATTCAATTAGCCTTCATTGCCACAAGTGTCATTCTATAATCTTTTTTTCATCAGACTATAGAGTTGTGTCCTGCTCTGATAGGTATATTGACAGTGCTTTAATCAAAATAGATCAATGTTTTTTTCATATTGTTGCTATGTCTAATCTATCTTTCTACCTTTTCTTCATAACGCTGAAGTATGGTGGACATTACAATCCCTCATGGTGTCAAGTTCTGACATGGCTTAAAAATACAAATTGTTGATGCCTTCTTCACTCTGAGATTTCTGAAAATCTAATTTTTTTCTTTCTCTTTTTTTCCAGATATGTATTACAAAGTCAGTAAATGTGAACTACCTGTTTTAAACTATTACTATCATGATCTTCTAGTTTTCAGAAGGTGAGGTTGTGCATCTTGTTTGATGGAGTGACTGCAAAGTCTTTACAGAAAACAAGATGATGGGAAGAGACTTTCCTGAGGTACACTGAGCATACACGCTTTCTATGCTACGATCATCTTTCTAATGTAATACTATGATCTTGATGGGAAGGGCAAAAGGAATAAATAATACATCCAACACAGTGCTGTCTTCTGCATCTCAGTCTCTTATTCTAAAATCAAACCACCAACTCTGTCTCAAATTAATCTAGAGGATTCAAAGATTAATACTTAAAAAGAAAAGCACTTTGCCCACTGACCAGGCCTAAATTGTGGTCTAGATCCAGGTGCCTTAATTTTATAGGGACAAAAGGCCATGCTATTTTATACTGTATTAGGATTTCTTACTGCCATGACAGGAGAAAACAAAACAAAACAAAAAAACAAACAAAAAAGTAGGGGATACTTTCATTTCTTTCCTAAATCACTCTATGCTGTTTGAGTTTGTGTTAATATATTATGTAGGGTACTTTTCATAGGCACATCTTACCCTGTAGTTCAGAGTTGGTTTGTAAATCCTTTGGTACCTGAGTTGACATCTCACATATAAGTTTTTACTCTTATGAGACTTTGCTAGTGGATGAAAAGAGAGATGTGACACATTGGACAATATTTACTCTAAGTGGTGGGTAACTGAAGAATGAACAGAATGGTTCTTCTTTAGCTTATTCCTGCTTATGACACTACACTGATATTCCTTTGTGTTTCTAGCCAACACCAAGAAAGGGAGTCTCCATTTCCTGCCTCATGGGCCACAAGGTTGAAAAATTGTGGTCCCCATGACTGTTTCACCAGGACAAAATGCCATGTTATTTTGTACTATACTGGAGTTTCTTGCTGCCAAGCAGGAAAACATTATACAAAAACCAAAGATGTCATTCATTGTCACTTTCCAGCATCCCATATAAATAAGTTAAGATTATGTTGATCACTTTGTGCTTTGAAGGTGACTGTAAAATAAACTCTACATATCCCAGCATGTATTGAAATTTCTTAAGAAAACTTTGGTTTTTTTAATAACTGGCAGAGCTACAAGGTATAACAGAATTAGTGTGATTTGAGGAAATCCACAAATTATTTTTATCATGTGTTTATACCTATATTCTTTTCTACCAAATATCTTACAATTACTTAGTCCCACCATGTCCATAGGATGGACAAGCTTAGGTAGAAGGGAAAGGTCAGATGGTCTCACTCCCATGATTCTGTAAGGCAGTCTTAGATTCTAGTAGCTCTTTGAGCTATTCACAAGACTATATGGAGTGTTTTAAATTGGGACAATAAAACAGAGCCTGTACACAAGCACAGCCTTTGTTTACTCTGAATGCTCACCGAGTGTCATTCTTGCTTTTTCTATAACCTTGGGGATTGTGTATCTCCCTAGAGAAATGTTGGAAGGGTAGGTGCTATGAAGAGTTAAGAGAAAACATAGAAATGGAGAAATGAGAGAGAAATTCAGTCCCTGGGGCTCCCTGTTTACTTTGCTTTAAATTTTTTTTATCTGGTCTTTACTGAGATTTATCAGTCCTTTCTGATATCCTAAAGTGTGTTACCCTGTTTGGGACCCAGAGCATTTTATAGTACACACGAATGACTTCCCTGTGGGTCTTACATTTAATCTGATCAGTATTCATCATTCCTGTGAAGAACAAACAAAAATATATTCCCAGTGGGGTGACAGACACTCTCAGGCATGGATGGATCTCCTTTTGTTCTTTTATTCTCTCCTTCCCTTGAATCCATAACCCAGTATTGTCAGAATGAATCAACTGGAGAGTGACATAAGATAGAAAACAAACAAACAAAAACCAAAAACAAAACAAAAAAACAAAAGTCATATGAAACTTCTCTGGGAAAAAGAAAGTTGTGAGATTAAGGACAAAATCAAATTACTTTCTAGAAACCTTAGACAAAGGTTTTTTAGCTTATGTACTTTAATTTTTTACTAATATAAAAAGGAAGAGGTTTTGTTATGACACGTTGACACATACAAGGTTATTGTCAGTCCTCCCTCCCACATTGATTTTTCTCATACTTCCTTCTTCCTTTGTACTGTCCACATCCCGAACAATCCACCTTTTACTTTTAAGTCATTATTACACATCCAGCAATAAACCTGTGATTCTTGCTTTGTAGGGCTGGCTTATTTTACTTAGCATGATTCCTTAGCAGTTTCCTTCATTTCCCTATGGTAGAGTAAATCTCCCATTGAATACAGAACCACATTTTCTTTACTCATTTATCTACTGATGGGTGCCTAAATGGATTCCCCAACTGGCCTATTGAGAATTGTGAAGTGATAAACATGGGTATTCAGTTCTATTCAGGGATTTTGACAAACAAGCTATATGCCGAATGTTCTGTAGCTAGTTCATAAGAAGTTCTACTTTTAAGTTTTTGTGGAATACTTATAGCAGTCTGTAGTGATCAGACTCCATATTTTTCAGCCATGCCATTAGGAGAGATCAAAAGGAAAGGACTAGAAAGAATGTGAACAATAGTCAAAAGGTCCAAGTATTTGAAATAAGTATATATTTACCAGTTAATTGTTAATATCATTAGTGATCTACTATCTTGTATGCTTATTCTTGATGATCAATAAAAGATGAGAAGGGAAAAGAAAGCAATGATTGACCTAAATAGAACATAGTAACATGGTAGTTAACTTGCCATGAAATCCAATTCTCTTCCTCTGGTTTTAATAACAACCCTAATCCTTCACCAAGATTTTTAGATGGTAAAATATCTAATGTGTTCCATGTGCCTTGCCCTCCCTGCCTATCCATAGTTGGGTTAGAGACTGAAGTTAGTAACTTTATGTTCAAGGATATTAGAGA
>JADRCD010204884.1:0-21078 GCA_019843815.1 Montemys delectorum | reverse complement strand
TGGATGGATGGATGGATGGATGGATGGATGGATGGATGGATGGATGGGTGGGCTGAACTCTCCAAGCCAAACCATTCAACTAACAATTTTATTTCTTTTTTTATAGGATATTTTCACTATTTACATTTCAAATGTTATCCCCTTTCCTGGTGTCCCCCTCCTCACAGAAACCAGATATCCCATCTACCTCACACAGCTTCTATGAGGGCTTTCTCAAACACGCCAACCCACTCCCCACTCCCTGTCCTTGCATTCCCCTACACTGAGGCATCAAGCCTTCACAGGACCAAGGGCCTCTCCTCCCATTGATGCTAACAAGGCCATCTTCTGCTGCATATGCAGCTGGAGCCATGCGTCCCTTTCATGTGTATTCCTTGCTTGGTGGTTTAGTCCCTGGGAGCTCTGAGGATTCTGATTGGTTGATATTGTTGTTCTTCCTATGGGGTTGCAAACCCTTTCAGCTCCTTAAGTCTTATCTCTATCTCCTCCATTGTTGACCCCATGCTCAGTTCAATGGTTGGTTGTGAGCATCTGCCTCTGTATTTGTCAGGCTCTGGCAGAGCCTCTAAGGCTCTTGTCTCCTGTCAGCAAAATCTTCTTGGCATCTGTAATAATGTCTGGGATTCATGACTGTACATTAGAAGAATCCCAAGGTGGGGCAGTCTATGGATGGCCTTTCCTTCAGTCTCTGCTCCATTCTTTTTCTCTGTATCTCCTCCCATGGTTATTTTATTCCTCCTTCTAAGAACGACCAAAGTATCCACACTTTGGTCTTCCTTCTTATTGAGCTTTATGTTGTCTGTATCTTGGGTATTCCAAGCTTCTGGACTAATATACACTTATCAGTGAATGCATACCATGTGTGTTCTTTTGTTATTATGTTACATCACTCAGGTTGATATTTTCTAGTTCCATCTATTTGTTTAAGAATTTCCTGAAGTCATTGTTTTTAATAACTGAGTAGTACTCCATTGTGTAAATGTATCACATTTTCTCTTTCCATTCCTCTGTTGAAGGACATCTGGGTTCTTGCCAAGTTCTGGCTATTATAAATAAGGCTGCTATGAATATAGTGGAGCAACTGTCCTTGTTACATGTTGGAGCATCTTTTGGGTATACACCTAGAAGTGGTGTAGCTATGTACTCAGGTAGTACTATGTCCAATTTTTTGAGGAACTACTAGAATGATTTCCCAAGTTTTGTACCAGCTTGCAATTCCATCAACAATGGAGGAGAGTTCCTCTTTCTCTACATCCTTGCCAGCATGTGTTATCACCTGAGATTTTGATCTTAATCATTCTGACTTGAAGAGAGTGGGAAGCCTTGTCTAGTCTCTGATTTTAATGGGACTGCTTCAGAATTCTCTCCATTTAGTTTGATGTTGGCTACTGGTTTGCTATATGTTGCTTTTACTTTGTTTATGTATGGGCCTTGAATTCCTGATCATTACAATACTTTTACCATGAAGGGGTGTTGAATTTTGTCAAATGCTTTCTCAGCATTTGGTGAGATGACCATGCGGTTTTTGTCTTTGAGTTTGCTTATATAGTGGATTACATTGAGGGATTGCCATACATTAAACCTTCCCTGAATCCCTGGGTTGAAGCCTACTTGATCATGATGGATGATTGCTTTCATGTGTTCTTGGATTTGGTTTGTGAGAATTTTGTTGGCTACTTTTGCATTGATATTCATAAGCGAAATTGTTCTGAAGTTCTCTTTTTTGTTGGGTCATTGTTTTTTTTAGGTCTAAATATAATTCTTGGGTAGTGATTCTTCTGTTTCAAATTTGTAGAATATTTTTAGTGTATTGGAAGTATTAGAATTAGGACTTCTTTAAAGATCTGATAGAATTCTCCACTGAACTGTCTGGTCCTGGGTTGTTGTTGTTGTTGTTTTTGTTATTGTTGTTGTTGTTGGGAGACTATTAATGACTGCTTTTATTTTTCTAGGGGTTATGGGACTATTTAGATGGTTTCTCTGATCCTGGCTTAACTTTGGCACCTTGTATCTGTCTAGAAAATTGTTCATTTCATCCAGATTTTCCAGTTTTGTTGAATATAGGCTTTTTTCTTAGGATATGGTGATTTTCGAATTTCCTCTGTTTCTGTTATGTCTCCATTTTCATTTCTCCTTTTGTTAATCTAGACACTGTCTCTGTGACCACTGGTTAGTCTGGATATGGGTTTATCTATCTAGTTGATTTTCTCAAAGAAATAGTTCCTTGCTTTGTTGATTCCTTGTATAGTTCTTTTTGTTTCTACTAGGTTGGTTTCAGTCCTGAGTTTGATTATTTACTGATATCTACTACTCTTAGATATATTTGCTTCTTTTTATTCTAGAGCTTTCAGGTGTGTTTCAAGCTTCTATTCTATGCTCTCTCCAGTTTCTTTTTGCAGTCACTAACCTATAGGTTTTCCTCTTAGTACTGCTTGCATTGTGTGCCATAACTTTGAGTATATTGTGCCTTCACTTTCATTAAATTGTAAAAAGTCTTTAATTTCTTTCTTTATTTCTTCCTTGAACAGGTTAACATTGAGTAGAGAGTTGTTCAGCTTCCATGTGTATATGAGCTTTCTGTTGTTTTTATTTTTGTTGTTGGTTGTTGTTGTTGTTGTTGTTGTTACTGAAGACCAGAATTAGTCAATGATGATCTGATAAGATGCATGGGATTATTTCAGTCTTCTTGTATCTGTTAAAGCCTGTTTTATGATAAATTATAGGGTCAGTTTTGGAGAAGGTATCATGAGGTGCTTAGAAGAAGGTATATTCTTTTGTTTTAGGACAAAATGGTCTATAGATTTCTATTAAATCCATTTGGTTCATAAGTTTTGTTAGTTTCATTGTGTCTTTGTTTAGTTTCTGTTTCCATGATCTGTCCATTGATGAGAATGGCATGTTGAAGTCTCCCACTATTATTGTGTGAGGTGCAATGTGTGCTTTGAGAATTAGTAAAGTTTTATGAATATGGGTGCCCTTGCATTTGGAGCATAGATGTTCAGAATTGAGAGTTCATTTGGATAGATTTTTCTTTTGATGAGTATGAAGTGTACTTCCTTATATTTTTTGATAACTTTGGTTGAAAGTCGATATCACTCAATATTAGAATAGCTACTCCAGCTTGTTTCTTGGGACTTTTTGTTTGGAAAATTGTTTTTCAGCCTTTTACTCTGAGTAGTGTCTATCTTTGTCACTGATTTTAATTTTCTGTATGCATCAAAATGCTGGGTCCTGCTTTCATATCCAGTCTGTTAGTCTATGTCTTTTTATTGGGGAATTGCGTCCAGTGACGTTAAGAGATATTAAGAAAAAATGATCTTTTCTTCCTATTATTTTTGTTGTTATAGGTGGAATTATGTGTGTATGGCTATCTTCTTTTGGGTTTGTTGAAAGATGATTACTTTCTTGCTCATTTTAGGTTCTAGTTTCCCTCCTTCTGTTTGAGTTTTCCTCTATTATCATTTGTAGAAAAGGATTTATGGAAATATATTGTATAAATTTGCTTTTGTCTTGGAATATGTTGGTTTCTCCATCTTTGTTCACTGAGAGTTTTTCTGGATATAATAGCCTGGTCTTGCATTTGTCTTTTCTTAGGGTCTATATGACATCTGCCCAGGATCTTCTGGGTTTTATAGTCTCTAATGAGAAGTCTGATGTAATTCTGATAGGTCTGCCTTTATATGTTACTTGACCTTTTCCCCTTACTGCTTTTAATATTGTTTATTCAATGTATTTGATGTTTTGATTATTATGTGACAAGATGAATTTCTTTTCTGGTCCAACCTATTTGGAGTTCTATAGGCTTCTTGAATGCTCATGGGCATCACTTTCTTTAGGTTAGGGAAATTTTCTTCTATAATTTTACTGAAGGTATTTACTGGCCCTTTAAGTTGGGAATCTTCCTTCTCTTCTATACCTATTATCCTTAGGTTTGGTCTTCTCATTGTATCCTAGATTTCTTGGATGTTTTGGGTTAGGATCTTTTTGTACCTTCTATTTTCTTTGACTGTTGTGTCAATGTTTTCTATGTTGTCTTCTGCACTTGAGATTCTCTCTTCTACCTCTTGTATTCTGTTAGTGATGCTTGTGTCTATGACTCCAGATCTCTTTCCTAGGTTTCCTACCTCCAAGGTTGTCTCCCTTAGTGATTTCTTTGTTGTTTCTTTTTCCATATTCAAATTCTGGGTGGTTTTGTTTAGTTCCTTTCCCTGTATGTTTGTGTTTTCCTGTAATTATTTCGGTGATTTCTATGTTTCATTTTTAAGGGCTTCTATCTTTTTATATGTGTTCTGTATTTCTTTAAGAGTGTTATTTATGTCCTTCTTAAAGTCCTCTACATCATCATCAGGAGATGTAATTTTAAATCTGAATTGTCATTTTCACTTGTGTTGGGTTATCTAGCACTTGCTGTAGTGGAAGAACTGGGTCATGATGATGCCACATAGCTTTGGTTTCTGTTGCTTATGTTCTTTTGCTTGCCTATAGCCATCTGGTTATCTCTAGTGCTGCCACGCCCACTCATCTACTCCAGTCATATCCGAATTATCCTGATTAAGGATGAGAGGTGTTATGGCCCCAAAAGGGAGCTTGTGCCTCCTGGGTATTCAGATAGTCGCTGGCATCTCCTAACTCAGACATGTTCCAGATTAGTCTTCCCAATCATCAACACACCCTCTTATTTAGGCATAAAGGTACTTCAAAAAATGATTTGTTAATGACTAAGATTGGGAATCGTTTCCTGGCCAGCACAATGTTTCCAATCTATCCTAATTCTATTCCAAACTGTCCTTAGCTTGGAATTTCTCTCAAGGAATCTGCCTTATCAGATAGAATGCCCTTAGAGTTAGCAACAGAGGTCAAGTACATTCCTTAGGGCAGTCCCGCAATAGTCAGAACTGTTTTGTATACTAGAAAGTAATCAAAGGGCTTCTCTCACTCAAGGACATTAGCTAGAATCAGAACTATCCCTCCTGTGATCCTGGTTGTTTCAGAACTCCTTAGTGTCCATCTGTCTCTGTGGTCCTGTGACCCTGTGATCCTGTGATCCTGAGATTCTGAGATCCTGGTATGTCAGAGCTCCTGAGAGTCAAGCTTTCTCTGGGTGTTGCAGGGGTAGGTGGGGTTTGCTCTGGGCACAGGTGCAAGCGGAAAGGAAACTGTGCCTCTGGCTGGATGATGGTTTGTGTTTCCCTGGTTCCTGTGAGGGTCTCAGTACACTGGGTGTTGGGAAAGATGTTGTGACCTTAACTGTGATCTTGAATGTGTCAGAGCTCCAATCCACTTGTTTGTGTCAGATCTCCTGGGAGTCGAACTTGTTTGATCCTACGACCCTATGATCCAGGGCATTTCAGAGCATCTAGGAGTTGGGCTCACTCTGGGTGTTTTAAGAGTGGGTGCAGAGCCAGCATCACAGATCTGCTCCTTGTGCAGGTTTAAACTAGAAGTAGCCTGTGCCACTGGCAGTGCAGGAGTTCCTGCATCCCTGGATCCCAGTTACTCTTGGTGTTGGCACAGTTGTGGCCTCCTTTCCTCTGATCCTAGGTGTATTAGAGCACCTGGGATTTGAGCTTCCTCTGGGTGTTGTGGGACCAAGTGGTGAACCAGTGTCCAAGGTCTGCTCAGGGCACAGGTTCAGACTAGAAGGACCAGTAGAAATGTGTTTTCAGAGTTTTCCTCTAATGCTTTCTTCATATTGTAAAAAGATTTTTTTTAGATATAAAATAACTGTTTTATTTCCAGTTTATGGGTATTATAATGCAGTTTCAATGTAGCTATTTAAACAGCTACTACCTCTTCAAATAAATGATGACTCTACATTTAACACTTTTATATTAAAGACATTTATAAAATTTTCTAATAAGAAACACTATTATTTAATGCACTCCTTTGCTTTAACAATATTTTATGAGTATTTTTTAAAAAGTCCAGGTTATGCTTTACTTACACTGGGGATATTTCTGAACATTAATGTTGATATTTATATACACATATAAACACACACAAGTGTTGGTTTGTTTGTCCTTCATTAAATTTACATATGAAAGTCTCAAGAATAGGAGGAGCAAAATATTTGAATTAATGAGCCGAAATTGACACACACGCAAAACTGTAACCAGGCAGAAGTATCTCTGTTATTTATACAATGCCAGTCATTATAGAAAAAAAAAATCATTTGGAGGAAAAAAAAGAGTTTTGTGGTATATATACACATACAGAGGTATAAGTTTATTTCACCTCATACTCAGCATAATAAATTTAGAGCTACACAGGAATAGGAAAAAGTTTAAATTCTATGGTAAAAGATAAAAATCATTGTACACATGTATACATCTCTTAATTATTTTACTACCAAAGAAAGCCTTCTGTCCTTCAGCTGTACTCTCTGCACTCACTGCTAATCAGACTGGGTTCTACCCATCTTGGGCTCTACGTCTTCCATTTTCCATCTTTGCCTGGCATGCAGAAGCTGGAATGGATAGGAAGTCCAATGGACCCCAAGTTCCCTACTCCCTCTCTTCGCACTATGTAGAAGACACTCAGTTACCTCGAGAGTTTTAGGTACAATATCTTTTGCTGGAAGGAATGCTTTGGAAAGGAAGCTCACTGGTGAATGCTCAGGGGCTATCTAGATACATCATGAGCATGGAGAACTTCAGGTGCTCATGCTGTGTGACCCAGAGTCCATGATCCTAAGTTGTGTGTTGTGGTTATGTGTTCCAGAGCAGGTAGAGGCAGGTAGTGAATGGTTCTACTCCTGATGTTCTCCATTCTGAGATTCCCAGTACTTGAGTTCATTTAACCTTTCCATTTCGTATGCCTATCTGGTAATAAGATTCTACATGCCATCCAGGACATTATGTACTGTTTTCTTTATTAGAAGAGCACAATGGTGGAAGGGTGGACAGGCCTGGGAGAAATGGAAAGTGGGAGTGATAAGAGTGCAATGTATGAAAATCCCACGGAAGCAATGCAAATATTTGGTTGGAAAGTAGATTCTCTTCTCAAAGAAAGGTGGAGGGAAGGCATCACATTATCACTATTTTCAGATACTGTTACTGTACATAAGAGATACTGAAAGTTTGGCACAAAACCCTTTAGAAACATTGTCAATAAAGTGGTAGGGTACAAAATCAAAAAAGTTTATAAAGCCCACGAGGTTTTGTACACAACACCTATAAACAAACCTAGAATAGACATATCCTCCTTTACAAAATCAAACCTAATAAAATATCTAGAGTAAAATTAATCAAGGAAGGGAAAACCTATATGAGAAAAATTCCAAATAACTAAAGAAAGATTGAATATGACACTAGAAAAGTAAGATATCTGGTGCACATGTTTTTGATATTATGAAAATAACCATCCTCCCAAAAGCAGTTTAACTATCACATGAATTCTCTCAATCAAAATATAACATTCTTCACTAAAATAGATGAAAATTTAAAAATTCTTGTAGAACCAGAAAAGAATCCTAGATGGACAAAGCATTCCTGTTGAAAAGGAAAAATTCTGGATCAGTTGTTGTCTTAGTCAGGGTTTTTATTCCTACACAAACATCATGACCAAAAAGCAAATTGAGAGGGAAGGGTTTATTCAGCTTATTTCTACATGGCTGTTGATCACCAGAGGAAGTCAGAACTGGAACTCAAGCAGGTCAGGAAGCAGGAGCTGACTCAGAGGCCATGGAGGGATGTTCCTTGCTGGCTTGCTTCTCCTGGCTTGCTCAGCCTGTTCTCTTATAGAACTCAAGACTTTCAGCCCAGAGATGACACCACCCACAAGGGACTCTACCCCCTTGAACACTAATTGAGAAAATGATCCATGGATGGATTTCATGGAGGCACTTTCCCAACTGAAGCTCCCTTCTCTGTGATAACGACAGCCTGTGTCAAGTTGACATACACACAAAACTAGCCAGTACAGTTGTCATTCTAGATTTCAAGATATAGTAAAGAACCTTCATATCTAGTCAGTGGTGGTGTATACCCTTATTCTCAGCACTCGGGAGCCAGAGGTAGGCAGGTCTTTGTGAGTTTAAAGAAAGTCTGGTCTAGCGAGCAAGTTCCAGATACAGAGATACAAAGAATAAAACCCTGTCTCAAATTTTTCAAAAGCCAGAGTAAAACATAGTAATAAAATCAATATGGTTCTTGCCAACACACACATACACAGACACACACACACACCACCACCACCACCACCACTACCACCACCACCATCACCACCACCAACAACAACAACACAAAAATGATAATATACAAATGACTATGAAATAAAAGAGGAGACTCAAATATGTGTACACATAACTGCAGCCATCAGATGTTTGACAAAGATCTTAAATGATGCACTGAAGAAAATTCAGAATTTCCAACAAATGGTACTGGGAAAGCTGGGTATCTACATGTAAAAGAATGAAATTATACCCCTCTATATTGCCTTGCTTAAAAGTTATTTACAAATTAATAAAAGATTTTAATTTTAAAATTGAAGCACTGAAACTGCTAGAAGAAAACATAGGCAGACAGTGCCCAACAAGATATACGCTTATAAAAGATGTCTAAGGTTCTTTTTCTTATATAGTAATACACAATTTTGTAATTTTTTTATAAATAGCATCATTGTATTTCTAGCAATGCAGAGTACAAAATGTGGCTTTTCCTTTCATTGTTCATTAATAATAATATCACAAAATTTAAAGATATTCACTATTTTTAAACTGAACTTCACCAGTTAGATTCTTTCTTGTATTTGTCTGTTCTGTGACATATTTTATCCTGAGACAGTTAAGTTCATCTTTTTATAATATTACTGAGCTTTCTTGATTTTAGGTGTAAAACTGATATTTTTCAGTCACAATGTTCAAAGTTATCACTACTGAACAATGGTACATTAAATTCTGCTTTTTCCTCAAACATTGTTTTATGGATGTTAACATTGTAGAAATACCTGCCTAATAATTATTTTAGTTTCACTTTTCTCAAAAGAAAAATACTGCAGAAAATTTACCTTATCCTCAATTCAAGTTATACTCATAAAATTTCTTGGAGAATTTCCTGACTTGAAGAGGCCCTTGGCCCTGTAAAGCTTCTATGCCCCAGTTTAGGGGAATGCCAGGGCTAGTAAGCAGGAGGGCATGGGATGGTGAGCAGGGGGAGGGGGGAGGGAACAGGGTTTGTTTGGTATTTTTTTTTTTTTGAGGGGAAAATGGGAAAGGAGATATCATATGACATGTAAATAAAGAAAATATCTAATAAAAAATTAATGTAAAACAAAAAGAAAAAGAAAAAAAAAAGAATTTCCTGACTTAAAACTCTATTGTAGTTATATAGCCCTTCTGTTGTTGCTGGAAAAAAAAAAACCTTAATTCTAAATTTGGAAAGTGATAAAGGTAAATAAAAAGTAAATACATTTTTGGTATGATTATCTCAGAATTACAGAAAAGAAATCATAAGCTCCTATTAAACCTTTTCACTTATACTCTTGTCTTTTTTTTAACTTCTCTACCATTTTACATAATCACATCTAAATGGATGCAATAATTTATAATTAATTCATGAATAGCTTTATGTTATTAGATATACGTTCTTTCAATTCACTCTTCTTATAATTGATAAATTATAAGCTATTAAATTTAAAGACAAATAGTAAAACCTGTACTCATAATTAATGTCATTACTTTAATTAGACCCTTGTATGTAACATGTAGCTGTATGTGCAACAATTATTAATTATAACCAGTTAATGCAGAGTCTATTTGGGTCAATTGTATTATTTCTAATGAATGTTTTACATTTTAAGTAGTATTTCTGAGGTAACTTGTATTCACGTTGCTAAGGGACATGTGAATAACAGTTCTCAAAAGTAAGGAAAGTTTCTTTCCTGGTCCATTTCTTATCCCAGACAGCTTCATGAGAGATGTCAAGGGCTTGCAGTTCTATTTTAGAGAAACAACCCTCCATAGGAAACCACAAACTGATTGTGGGAGGGGGTATGCAACCTGGTATCACATGGGTAAGACTTGTGATTCTGTAGTCTCAAGACCAACCACACACATAAACGACACTACAGAAAATATTTACACTGAACGTCTAAATATTTTTTGTTTCTTTGCTTGTTTTGGTTTAAGATACTAAGAATTTAAATTTGTACTTACAGTCATAGCAAACATGCTGGTATTAATTGTTTTCATTACTACCTTAAAAATGTTTAAAGACCACAGGTTATTAACTGAAGGAGCTGACATGGTTTGCAGCCCCATGGAGGGAGCAACAGTGTCAACAGGCCAGACCCCGGAGCTCCTAGCCTGAGTACACATGAAGCAACCCATGGTTGCTTCCATGACCACATATGTGGCAAAGGATGCCTTGTTGGACATCAGTTGGAGGAGCAGCCCTTGGCCTGAGAGTGTTCAATGTCCCAGTGTACGAGAATGCCAGGGCGGGAGGATGGGAGAGGGTGGGTGGGGGAGCACCCTCATAGAGGCAGGGGAAGAGTGGATGGGATAGGGGGTTTCTGGAGGAGAGACCTGGAAAGGGGAAAACATTTGAAATGTAAATAAAGAAAATACCCAAGGGGGGAAAAAAGAAAGAAAAAAAGAAATTGTTCTTCTCGGTATGACGATTATGCCCGATATAGACATTCTTGAGATCGAAGTTGTGAAAGGAGAATATCAAGGAGTCCCTCCTTTGATTATAACTCTAGGAGATCTTACAGTCCTAGAAACAGTGGACTAACTGGAAGATCACAGTGTAGCTGAATCCATTCAGACAATGATAGACTCAAACACCGAAATCAGTCTTTTTCAAGATCTAAATCCAACTAAAAATCACAGTCCAAGTACCAGTCCAAGAAAGAAATGAAGACTAAATCATGTTCTAGGTATTCACCACACAGCAGAACTAGAGGTACCTCTAAAACAGATTCCAAAACACATTATAAGTCTGGCTCAAGATATGAAAGGGAGTCAGGGAAAGAAGAGCCACCTACATCCAAATCTCAGTCAAGATCACAGTCTAGGTCTAGGTCAAACTCTAGATCAAGGTCATCAGTCAAGATCACAGTCTAGGTCTAGGTCAAACTCTAGATCGAGGTCATCAGTCAAGATCACAGTCTAGGTCTAGGTCAAACTCTAGATCAAGGTCATGAACTAGTCCCAAGTCCAGTGGCCACAGATAGTATAAATCATGATACAATACTTCTAGGCATGTACCATTTATTTATTCATAGTTTGATATACTTAACTTATCAGGAATACAATGTTGCAATGATGGCGGAAACAAACTTACCTTGTTAGCTTTCCTGTACTGGGAAGTGGTTATAGTTAAAATGATATGCTATTGGAAAGGCACTCCTAAGATTCCAGTTTGTTTAATGTTATGGGCGGCTACCAATTTGTGGTGTCTTTGTATGTATGTATATATGTATATATATATATAAGATTCATATTTTTTATGCTTGAAGTATTTGGTGAAAAGACGTTGGTTGACCATAATTTGCAACATTGTTTTATTAAAAAATAAATTTTTATATCCATATTTGGTAGACCTGTTAACCTAGAAATGTAGCTTGTACATTTGTACAATGTAGAAATGCTAATAAGATAGAAGGATACAGAAGTGAAGTGGCAGCCACATGACAATACTTACTGCTCAGACACAGTTAGGTTCAGATGGACCTTTCTGTCTTTCAAGAGGTCTAAGCCCATGGTGATTGCTTATGATGCAATGTGGAGTAGTTCTTTTGTTAACTCTACCATCTGGGGATTGATGTTAAATAGTGTTTTCAGAGGGATCGACCTTTTCACTGAAACATGGAACCTCTCTGCCCCCCCCCCCCATCTCAATCCCTGCTGGTTTCTAAGCTTTGGATTATTAAAGCAAAAGGAAAAAAATCCTCTCCCTTAAGGTTTGAGTGTGTCAGTGATCACAGAAATCATTTTAAGGGGAAAAGACAGTTCTTAGCATAGATCCTCTAAAATTTAACTATTTTTGATCATTGTTATTTAGGGGTTTTGTTTTGTTGTGTTATGTGTGTGTGTGTGTGTGTGTGTGTGTGTTTTCTGTTGAAACAAGTAGACTGTTAGAAAATAGATATTTTTTTGTTTATATGCATAGTGTAAAACAAACTGAATTTCGATGCTCACAGCACCTGCCATGTGCATTTGTATCAAAATCTGCCCGTTCCTCATAGGGGAGGTTTGCTCTTACACCTCAGTTTATTAATGTGAGACAAGTTGAGAAGATGACACTCCTAGGTGACTCTGTGGTGCCGTGAATTTTTGAGAAAAGTTGAGTTTTAAGCAAAAGCCACATGGCTTAGTTTTTGGTAATGTAGGACATGACTAAAAAATAATGAAATGATATCCTTAAATATTTATAATTTCTAGTACTTCTCTTCAAGATTGTTTTGGAGGTAATAAAGTGACTTGAAATGTCTGGTGTCAATTCAGAATACAAAGCTAGCATCTCTAGGATCTTAGACTCCTTGCTTACAGATGTGAGTGAATATACTGGGGGCAGGGGGGACAATCCTCACAGAGGATTACCTTATTTTTCCTTTCAATTTTGTTTTTAGAAATCTAGTCATTGTTTGTAGACAACAAAAGATGGTTTTTGTTTTGTTTTGTTTTGTTTTTGAGACAGTGCTAAAAGATGGTTTTAAGAACTGTTTGTTTAATGTGCTTGGAAGGTTAATTCTATAACTTTTGTATATTTAATAGCATTATTAACTTTTGTTTCTTTATTGTTTGCAGTTAATGTTCTTGTTATGCTATACAGTCATTTATATGCATATTTCTTTTTTCTTTTTTCATTTTCTTTTTTTCTTTCTTTCTTTCTTTCTTTCTTTTTTTTTTTTTTTAGATTTTTCCTGGATGTATAGTTTAAACCACAAAGTCTATTTAAAACTTAGTGTATTTTGCAGTTCTAGCAAAGAGGAAAGTTGTGGGGTTAAACCTTGTATTTTCTTTCTATAGAAGCTTCTAAAACAGTTATTTTTATATGTTCTTTTTTAACAAATATTGTGTATAGCCTTTAAAATATCAATGTTTGGATCAAAACAAGACTCAGCTTATTTTCTGCTTGCTGTAAATTAAGCAAAGATGCTATAATAAAAAACGAAATAAAGAATAATAAAGAAACTATAACTTAAAAAATCTTTACTGTGCCTGTCAATGGTGACTCATAGATTGAGAAGTGGTTTCTGAGGGCCTGTTCCCTCCCAACTGACCTCTTGGGTGCTGATTGATGCCTGCGGGTAGTCATTGCCTGCTGGGTGCTTAGTTAATGTCTTTACTTTTATACCCACAGGTGAGCCCACTGTTTTCTAAAGCAATGGTTATTTAGGCAGTCCTGGTTAAAAATCAGTTTGTCAGAAAACAAAGAAAAAGACAAAGAGGTGTGCTTAGTAAAGGGCTTTGGGTGAGGGGCAATTGGAGAAAGAGGAGAGAGCAAGGGATGTGAGAGTAAGCAGGATGGATCGTATACCTGAGGAAAATTATCAGAGAATAAATTTAACTAAAATATCTGCTTTGAAATGTAAAAAAAAATACTTTTATAGGGGAACTGGATATTTTTAAATTGTTGGACTAGAAATTGAATTAAGAATAATTTGTATTCTTCAGGTTAATACTTTATGTCTTTTAACACTGGATTTATTTGGAGAAAAAGTCTGTCTTAAAAGCTCTCTATAAATCAGGACTGGGAGAAGCAGTCTTTCATAGTACTTTATGCTGAAGCTATTTCAGCACTCTCTAGTCTACTTGTCAGTGATAATTTTAGGTAATCAGTCTTCAGACTTGGATACTTAAGACCACCATTAAGAGTAAAGCAGGCAGCTTCCCTGTCCTCCAGTTTTGGGAAAGATGATTTTTGTACCATTTTGTCCAAGCAAATGATTTTACCAGATGAAAGAATGAGTAAATCTTGTGTTTGATATGGGTTCTTTCAGTACTGGGATTCTCTGAGGTAACCAAATGCAGGGACCTTAAACGTCTTGAAAAGCCACGCTAAGCCATTTCTCAATTAGAAGTAATGATTCTGACTCAATATGGTAACAGGTGTTTACGAGCCTCAAGGAGACAGGTTTCATAATTCTTGTGGAGATTTAAATAAAGCATGCCTCCCATAAACTTGTGTATTTGAACAGTGGTCCCCATTTCTCAGAGCTGTTGTGGGAAATTGGGGAACCTTTTATAGGTACAAATTGATTGTCTTTTGGGACAAATTAAGTAATTCAAGTCAGGGTTTGAGTGATAATAATGTGTACTCAATTTCTCATGACACTCTCTGGCTCTTAGATATACAAAAAACATGATTATCCCTGCTTCTGCTGGAATGAAATGCCTACCCTACCATTATGGACTTCAGGTCCTATAACCATAAACCAAAGCAACCCATTTCTATAAGTTGCTTTAGTTCATTATCTTCCACCACAGCAACGAAATGCAGACTAAAGCTCATGCCCGTACACACAATGAGAAAGAGGGGGTTATATAAATATATATCCACAGAAATAAAGAAACACATCAATACAACTGGCTGAGTCAGTTTATAATTTGCTTTCATACTAATGAACCATGAGAAACAAACAAATTTCATAATTCCACACTCAGGAAGTATTACCTAATTCTGTATTTGTACTACTAAATTATATTATAACATTTTAGAAAATATTTTTGTACATATTAATTCAACTAGCTCAATTTATGTGAAATTATTACACTATTATTTATAACTGCTGCAGTTATTTTCGGTAGATTTCTTTAATTTCCTTTGTTTCTCTGCTTAAATATGCATTTGCATATCTAAGTAGCTTCCACTTATATCTAAATAATTTCAATTTGCTACAGAATTCACAATGAACCAAAACTTTTTACAAAACTGGGGAATGTATATATTCCAATGTAATTAAATAGATTTTCATGTAAATTTGCAAAATTAAGAAATTACAGCAGATGCTGGAGAGGCTGTGGAGAAAGAGGAACACTCCTTCATTGCTGGTAGAATTGCAAGCTTGTACAACCACTCTGGAAATCAGTTTGACAGTTCCTCAGGAAACTGGACATAGTACTACCTGAGGACCCAGCTATACCACTCCTGGGCAGATACCCAGAAGATGCTCCAACATGTAATAAGGACACATGATCCACTATGTTCATAGCAGCCTTATAATAGCCAGGAACTGGAAACAACCCAGATGTCCCTCAACAGAGGAATGGATACAGAAACTGTGGTACATCTACACAATGGAGTACTACTCAGCTATTAAAAACAATGAATTTATGAAATTCTTAGGGAAATGGATGGACCTGGAGAATGTCATCCTGAGTGAGGTAACCCAATCACAAAAGAACACAAACGGTATGCATTCTCTGATAAGTGGTTATTAGCCCAGAAGCTTGGAATACCCAAAATACAATCCACAAACCACAAGAAACTCAAGAAGAAGGAAGACCAAAGTGTGGATACATCGTTCCTTCTTAAAAGGGGGAACAAAATACCCATGGAAGGAGTTGCAGAGACAAACTATGGAGCAGAGACTGAAGGAAGGGCAATCCAGAGACTGCTCCACCTGGGATC
Organism: Montemys delectorum; assembly: GCA_019843815.1. Classification (NCBI taxonomy): domain Eukaryota; kingdom Metazoa; phylum Chordata; class Mammalia; order Rodentia; family Muridae; genus Montemys; species Montemys delectorum. Next base: position 5,500 of record JADRCD010204884.1, on the reverse strand, counting down.
CCTCTCATATTCAATCAGCAAACCCAGACACTATTGTGGATGCCTGCAAGTGCTGGCTGACAGGAGCCTGATATAGCTGTCTCCTGAGAGGCTCTGACAGTGCCCAACTAATACAGAAGTAGAGGCTCACAGTCATCCATTAGACTGAGCACAGGGTCCCCAATGAAGGAGCTAGAGGAAGGACCCAAGGAGCTGAAGGGTTTGCAGTCCCTTAGGACGAACAACAATATGAACTAACTAGTACTCTCAGAGCTCCCAGAGACGAAAACTCAAACCAAAGAGTACACATGGTTGGGCTCATGGCTCCAGCAGCATATGTAGCAGAGGATGACCTAGTTGGTCATCAATGGAAGGAGAGGCCTTGGTCCTGTGAAGGTTCTATGCCCCAGTGTAGGGGAATGCCAGGGCCAGCAAGGGGGAGAGGGTGGGTTGGTGATCAGGGGGAGGGGAAAGGAAGCATGGTTTGTTTTTTGTTTTTGTTTTTGCTTTTGTTTTTGCTTTTGATATTTTTTTTTTTTTTTGGAGTGGAAACCAGGAGAGGAATTGTCATTTGAAATGTAAATGAAGAAAATGTTATAAAAAAAAAAGAAGAAAAGGGAAAAAAAAGAAAAAATTATAGAACTAAACATAGAATATAAATTAATGTAAAATAATACTTGTCCAAGTTTATAAGAGATTTAATTTATGATCTTTCATTCACTCCTCATTACATTAATGTCAAAAAGATTGGCTTTGATAATAAAATGTAAGCATAATGTTAACAACATAGTTTAAGAAAGTTCAGTAACAAGGCACAACAATGAGCTTTTGAGATTTTGGTGTTACTTTAATATGTGGTATGTTTTTAAGCAGTCAGTTTATATATAAGTGTAGGAGCAATTAAAACACTCTTGACTTCATGCTTTCCTACATGTCTTCTTCACATGACCATCTTTTAATCACTTCCTCCTTTAAGCTTGCCAAGATCTAAAATTCAGAGCATTTAATACACACACACACGCACACACACACACACATACACACACACACACACATATACATACACATACATACATATGTATGTATATGTATATATATATAATTTGTTGAGGTTGTACTTTTTTTAAACTAAATTAAATTCAATCTTTTATAAGGAATGTATTTATGTATAACATTTGCCTGATATGAACATCATGACCACATGATGCGTTTTGACAGTACTCTTATATAACTGATGTTATTCAAAGTTGAACTGACACTATTTAAAATTTAACTTTCTTATTTCTAAAAATCTTGAGAAAGCTTTCTTTTGTAGTGGGGTGGTGAATTAGGAGCAGCACTAAGCCCTCCCACATAGAGCTATGTCCAAGCTCTCAGACCAAGCCAACGAGAAGTACCTGCTGTCAGTCCCTGACCCACCCCAAAATTGTACATAAGAATCCTATCCAGGAGGAATAAAGGTGTGAGAACTACTCTGTCACTCTGTCTTCTGAGAGCATCTGTCTTAAGATCTGGAACACTGCTGTTGGGAAGAGGTCTGTTCTCCCTAAAGGCCACCTGCAGCTGCTGGTACTCCTGGTACTCCTTGCTGGCTAGTTGGCTTCTCTTCAGCCCAGCTTGGCCCTACTCAGAGCAGGGCAACATGGAAGTGGAGACAGCTGTAGCAGTAGAGGCAACAGAGATGACATGACTCTCTCCCCTTTGCCTGAACCCTCGCACCAGGCCTGGCCAGAGCTCTCCGTGGAAAGCTTCTGATATACAGGCCCACATTTTGTTATCAAAATTGATATCTTTTTATTGAAAGCAGATTTTTTTGTATAATATATTCTGTTTACAGTTTTCCCTCTTTATATTTCCCAATTCTTCCTCACTCCTATTCCATTTGGATCTACATACATGCTCTTCATACTTAGAAAGCAGAGTCACCTAAGAAATAATAAAATAAAATAAAATCTAAGGCAAAAATAAGGAAGTTGGAGTAGGAAAGAAGAAATAAAAGATGATGGGATTTGGAACCTGAAATAGCCATCTCTTGTGATCAGAAAAGACTACCAATGAAGGGACTGGGTCACCAGTCCAGCCACAAAACCTTAGACTCACAATTTCTCCTGCCTGAAAGATGTGCAGGGGTAAAAAATGGAACAACAATTGACGGAAAGGCTGACCAATGACTGCCCTAACTTAAAACCCATCCACAAGAGACATTTTCAGTGATATTCTGATATATTTGCAGACAGGAAGCTAGCAAAACTTTCACCTGAGAGGCTTTGCCCAGTAACTGATGAAAACAGATGCAGAGACCCAGAGCCAAACATTAAGCAGAGCTTAAGGAAATTTACAAGAGGGGAAGGAAGGCTTAGAGGCTCCGAGGTCAAGGACAGCACAAGAAAATAACTAGAAACAAACTAACCTTGTCCCATAGGGACTCACAGAAACTTAACACCTGCCAGAGAGCATGCTCACAATAGACTCGGACCTCTGCACATACGTAACGGATGTGCAGGTAGGCCTTCATGTTGGATTCCTAACAGCAGGAACTGGGCTGCCTTTCCCTTTGAATCCCTTTCACATTAACTAGGCTGACTTTCCTATCTACAATAGGAAATGTGTCTAGTTCTACTGTAACTTGTTATATCCATGGGAGGCTCTTTGCTTCCTGAAGAGAAAGAGAGGGCAGGGGGATGGGATTGGGAGGAGAGGAAGCAAGGGATGCTGCAATCCAGATGTAAAATAAATAAATAAAGTGATTTTTTTTGAAAGAAGGAAAAACTATACAATGAAAATAATGAAAACACATGAACAACTCTGAATAATCTAAGAGAATTTCATCATGTGCATGCTAAATTATAAATTTTGATAGCCCTCTGCAGTGTGAAGTGTAGGTTTTTCATTAATTATTTTATTCACTTTATATCCTGATTGCATCTACCCCCAATTCCTCCCCATCCTACTCAGATCCTTCCCCTATTGCCTTCTCCCTTTCTCTTCAAAGAAGGGGAAAGTCCCCTTGAATATGTCCACACCTTAGGATATCTAGTCCTAGCAGGACTAAGCATTTCGTCTCCCTCTGAGGCCCAACCAGGCAGTTAAGGTAAGGAAGGATCCAATGGCAGGCAACAGAGTCAGAGACAGTCCTCTCTTCAATTGTTATGGGACACCCATGAAGACCATGCTGCACAACTGTTCCACATTTGTAGCAAGCCAATATCTAGTACAGGTATGATCTTTGGTTGGTGGTTCAGTCTCTGTGAGCTCCCATGGGCCCAGTTTAGTTGACTCTGTAGGTCCTCTTTTATTGTCATTGGCTGCCTTGGCTCCATCAATCTTATTCCTCAACTCCTCCACATGACTCCAAAGCTCTGTCTATTGTTTGCCTGTGGGTCTCTGCATCTATTTCCATTAACTTCTAAGTGAAAGCTCTCAGATGACAGTTATTCTAGACTCCTGTGTACAAGCATAGCAGTGCATCATTAATAATGTATGGGGTTGGCTCCCCTTCATGGTATGGGTCTCAAGTTGCAGCAGTCATTGGTTGGCCAGTCTCATATTTTCTGCTCCATCTTTATCCTTACCATCTTGTATTTGGTGCTGTGTACACAAGTATTCAAATTCGTTAGAATACTAACAGGATATGGGATGAACAACAACAACAACAAATAACAAAAAAACTGTTTTGGAAGTAAAAATTCCAGTGAAGAAGTGACAGCTATCAGTAAATGGAATACACTTGAAAGGACACAGGGGAAGGTGAACCCAAAGACAGAAAGGATGTATAGAAAAGAATAAGCCCTGTGTATGGGAAGAACTGAAAAGGACACTCTAGTAGTTTGAATGAGAATGGCCTGCACAGTATTACATGTTTGAATACCAGATCCCAAGTTGGAAGAACTGTTTGGGAAGAAATAAACATGGCCTTATTGAAAGATGTATGTCACGGCAAGTGGAATTTGAGCCTTGAAAGGATACCTACAGTTTTCAGTTCATACTCTCTCTCTTTCTTATCATTGTCAATCAAGACGTGATTCCTCTACTCTTCTTTCACACTGCGATTATGGACTCAGCCTCTGAAATAGTAAACAAAACTAAATATTTTCTTCTTGAGGAAATATCCTGTCTTAACCAGGGTATTTTACCACAGATGGAAAAATTAGTAAGACAGACCCAGGCTGTACTTCAGAACTTCAAGCCTTTGTAGATATACAACCATTTTATTTCAGAGTTGACTGTGGATTTATAAAGCAGCAAATTGTTAATTAATATTCTTATCCTTTTCACCAAATCTTTCATAACAGAACAGAACTTTTTTTTTCTCACATGAAAAGTAAATTACTGATTGTATCAAGCACCATATTTTAAAGCTAATATATAATGTGACAATAAACTTTATCATTCAAAACAAAATCAAAATCAAGTCACCTGTTTTATCCAGGCAGAAGGCAGTGGTGCAGTGCTGTTTATCCTGGTTATGATACTTTAGGCCTGCTTTAATTGCAATGTTTACTTATGTTCACCCGAACATCCTCTTTGCTTCTTTATTGTCTTATTGGCACTGTTTTATCACAGTCACTAAGCTCGTTTATATTGACAAACTCACTGTCTCAGCTCACTCAAATTCCCTACAGATATGCCCTCTTCTGAAAAGCCTCATCTCAGTTTTTCCCATGATGTTATTCTCTCCCAAGTGTTTTCATACTGCAACAACCATGACTCACTTCAACTTGAAAGATGAAGAAGTCTGTCAGGTACTTCCCAGTACTTCTGGAGCCACAAACCATCAGGGCATTAACTCTCAGAGCTACATGTTTCAGTCAGACTCAGGCTTATCCTCCATGTAGACTTTAGCATAGTGCCACATTTCTCATAGCATCACGTATGTTGGCACTAAAGACCCAAGTAATTTTACGTTGCTCTCATTGTTTGTATTTCTCAAAAACAGTAAACTCCTGACATCAACTAGTATATTAGCAATTTCCTTATAACTTCTTCTGACAAAAGTATTGCTAATCCTCTGTTCAGTGAAGTTCCAAGTGAGGAGGACCATATTATAAACTTCCATTAAACAAAACAAAACAAAGGACCCACAAAGACTTCAGGTCGTCACCCTGAGTTTACCCCACTATAAAGCAGTTTTCTCTCCTCTGCTGTGTGGAAACGTCTTTAAGTTCTTCATTGTCTTCTTCCTCGTTAGATTTGGTTTTCTGTTTCCCTCCTGAATCACATGCTCCTCTTCAGGCCTCCTTGCTCCATCTTCTCTTTGTTGAACTCATATGCCTTAGTGATAATGGAGAAATGAACAATAATAGTGGCTATTTGATATCAGGTAAATTTCACAAAATAATTCGATTTTGATAAAAACTGTATTAACTCCAAAAATCTAAATAGTTAGGTAGTGATGCAATTGTTTTGTATAAGCTACTAATTCATAATATTTAGAATAACCCAAAAGTGTATATATGTGTATGTCACTTCTTCAGTTAGAAACATACTTAGTATGTATTCATTATGATAATATTCAATGAGC
>JADRCD010204883.1:0-11912 GCA_019843815.1 Montemys delectorum | reverse complement strand
AATATGTAGGGAAAATAAAATAAAATTGTATGCTCAGTGTTTTTATGTTGTCATTAAATGGATAGAGATTTATGAATTCTATGAGTTCAGGTTTTATCACTGCTCACAGCAGATTTTTCAGGAACAGAAGCAGGCTGAGGAAAACCTCCCTGATGCACATCTTTAGGGAAGTGTCATGTTCCTACATTAGTCTGACATAAATAAGGAGTAAACTTAAGGTAGGGGGACAAATTAAGCAGTAGCAGACACGTCTTATGCATGTTTCATTGAAATAATTTATTAGTTTATTTATTTCTTTTTTATTAGATCTTTTCTTTATTTATATTTCAAATCTTACTCCCTTTCCCAGTTTCCCCCACCTGGAAACCCCCCAACCCATCCTTCCTCCCCCTGCTTCTATGAGGTTGTTCCCCTAACCACCCAGCCACTACCACCTCCCTGCCCTTGAATTCCTCCTACACTGGGACATCAAGCCTTTACAGGACCAAGAGCCTCTCCTCCCACTGATGCCTGACAAGGCCATCCTCTGCTACATATACAGCTGGAGCCATGGGTCTCTCCATGTGTACTCCTTGGTTGGTGGTTTAGTCCCTGGGAGCTCTGGGTGGGGGTCTGATTGGTTGATTTTGTTGTTCTTCCTATGGAGTTGCAAACCCCTTCAGCTTCTTCAGTCCTTTCTCTGACTTCTTCATTGGGAACCCCATGCTCAATCCAATGGTTGGCTGTGAGCATCCACCCCTGTATATGTCAGGCTCTGGAAGAGCCTTTCAGGAGACAGCTATATCAGGCTCCTGTCTGCATGCACTTCTTGGCATCCACAATAGTATTTGTGTTTGGTGACTGTATATGGGATGGATCCCCAGGTAGGGAATTCTCTGGATGGCCTTTCCTTCAGTCTCTGCTCCATGTTTTGTCTCTGTATCTCGTCCCATGGGTATTTTGTTACCCCTTCTAAGAAGGACAAAACCATTCACACTTTGGTCTTCCTTCTTCTTGAGCTTCATGTGGTCTGAGCTTTTGGATTAATATCGACTTATCAGTGAGTGCATACCATGTGTGTTCTTTTGGGATTGGGTTATCTCACTCAGGATGATATTTGCTAGTTCCATCCATTTGCCTAAGAATTTCATGAATTCATTATTTTTAATAGTTGAGAAATGGTGGTGGTTCAACTGGAGGTCAGCATGTAGAAGAATGCAAATCAACCTATTCTTATCTCCTTGTACAAAGCTCAAGTCCAAGTGGATCAAGAGCCTCCACCTAAAACCAGATACACTAAAAACAATAGAAGAGAAAGTGGGGAAAAGCCTCAAACACATGGGCACAGGGGAAATTTTTCTGAACAGAACACCAATGGCTTATGCTCTAAGATCAAGAATAGACAAATGGGACCTCATAAAATTGCAAAGCTTCTGTAAGGCAAAGGATACTGTCAGTACAAAATGGCAACCACCAGATTGGGCAAAGATCTTTACCAATCCTACATCTGATAGAGGGTTAATATCCAATATATACAAAGAACTCAAGAAGTTAGACTCCAAAGAATCAAATAACCCATTTAAAAAAATGGAGTACAGAGCTAAAGAAAGAATTTTCAACTGAGGAATACCGAATGGCAGAAAAGCACCTAAAGAAATGTTCAACATCCTTAGTCATCAGGGAAATGCAAATGAAAACAGTCTTGAGATTCCACCTCATGCCAGTCAGAATGGCTAAGGTCAAAAACTAAAGTGTCAGCAGATGCTGGCGCGGATGTGAAGAAAGAGGAACACTCCTCCATTTTTGGTGGGATTGCAAGCTGTTACAACCACCCTGGAAATCAGTCTGGCAGTTCCTCAGAAAATAATCTATTGTTAATCTGATAAAAATTACCTGAGCACCAATTCCAACAAATAAAACAAGAATTCATTGGCCTATTTATTGAAATGTTCAAGAGAACAAACAAGCTAAATGTCCTGCCAAATCAATAGATTCAGGGCACATTATCAGGGATTATCCCCTTTCTCTATTGCTAGACACTCATTTTGTTTGATTAAAATCTCCTTTATATAATAAGATAGCTCCATACAAGTAGGATAGGTATTGTCTTCCAGTGAGTACGATCATTCTAAGAGTTGTTCCTTGTCCTTCTTTAGGTCTTAGGTTCATTTTTGAGCAAGTAATAGGATAATAGGAGTTAGGCATTAGTATAGGTCGGGTTTGATCATTAATCAATATTGTGATCAGAGCATGGTTAGAGAATGGAATGGCATAAGAAAAGCCTCCTGGGTACTACACAGTAGGGAAGAATGATTCACCCAATGAAGAGATGATCAATCACTATGCAGAAATAGTTGGCCCATACCTTCCCTCTTATAAAGAATATATTTTGTGAGGATCTCATATCATATACCATTGACAGTGTTATATAGCACACATCTTGGAATGCCTTTCTTAAAACCCCTGGACAACTCAGTCCCTAGAACTATATCTGATACTGTAAAATATATAAATAAGAAGTCACTGAAAGCTTTTCTAGAAATCTAACAGGTAATTCTACTCAAAGACCTCTTGATCATGGCAGGCTCAGTTGAAGGGAAGAAGCTCTTACTGGATATGTTTCAAGGTCTCCAAGCGTATACGTAGTCCTCACTCAAGTCCACTGCACTAGCCACAACATTTAACTAAGTACATAGCTATGCATTGACATTCAGTAAGTCCACATTGTTTGCACGTTTATTCTTGGTAAAAATTAATTGTTTACATAATTAATCCAGTGCTTCAAAATCCCTAGCTAATTGACAGGCCACCAAGAAACCCAGAAGACCCTGGTTAACAGACCTTGGTGCAATTCTGAAATAAGTGGCACTAAGTTAGACTGACATGGCAACTCTGTATTTGAACATCTGTGCTCATATGAATCAACAATGAAGTGTTTTGCACAATAACTGCTCCATGGCCTGCAACTCTTTTACCACTTCTTTCTTATCATCGGTGTTAAAGCTCTCTCTGTGTTTGGAACTTGAGATAAGCTAAGTGCAAAAGAGGGAACAGCAAGAGATTCTATATCTGCTCACTTATATGTGGAAGCTAAAAGCTTCACTTTGCAGAAGCCAAGTGTAGAATAACTAGAGGTTGCTACAAGGCTACAAGATGAGACAGATGTGGACTGGATACGATATACAAAAACACACATCATAGGGTAGTTAACACCATCACTCTGAACTGCAGTGAATAGAGATCACAGCACCATATTGTATAATTTATTTTTAAAACTATTAATAAGGAACTTGGAGATTCAGAAAACAAAGAAATGTTTAAAGAGATAGAAACTCTAAATGCCCAATTTAATATTTATACATGACATACAAATTATCACACCATATTCTATAAATTCCTATCACTTTAAGCACCTTTAAAAGTTTACTTGAGTGGCATACTTCAGAGGCAGAGCCTTTGGCTCATACTGGTGTGTCTCTAACATCACTGAAACACTTCTCAAACTGAAGTTCGGAGCCAGGCTAAGGGAAGGCACAGCTGTTAGAACAAGAAGGTAACCTGAAATTTTAAAAGGGCTGTAAAAGCATTACACCATCACTTTAACCAGTTCGAGAGATGGTCCTGTCAGTGTGAATTACCTTGACAGAACAGCTAGAAGAGCCTCTTCTGTCCCACTTAACTCTCTTAAATGAAAGAAGAGAAAAGATTAAATACTCTCAGAACACCTAATGGGAACTGGACATGTTGTGGGGAAATAAGTTGAGAAGCAAGAAAGATAAGAATAAGGAAGAGTGGCCAGAAGCTACCCTAGAGACCAAAATTTCTAGCCTACTTTGGTTTGTAGCTTCCTTTCATAGCAAAATAATCTCTTAAATTCTTGGGATGTTTTTTACATGTTTTTTAATTTACATAGTATAATATAATTTTTAAGTCAAATCAATATTTCACTTTGGATGAAGCTATTGCTAGCACTAACAAGAGATGTATTTAATATGACTTCCAATGATGTTGGTAATATAAATTTAGTGACTGCACAACATAGGAAGTATCCTAGGTCAGATTCTAGGGACAGAGTAAGAGCAAAGGAAGTAATTAGGAAAAGAAAATACTTAAAAGGCATCAAAGGTATTTGAAATGTTTCAGGAGGATTTTCAAAGTGTCATTTGGGAATATCTGCACTGAAATAGTGGACTTAAAGCTCACCCATGCATATTCCAAGTTCCTGGATCTCTACTGCCTTGGTGGGAGGGAATGTGGGCTTGACTGGGAACTTCTCGTCCACTGAAGTCATTTCCTGATGATATAATCACATCCTGTAGATGTAGGCATCAATATTCAAGTAGGTAGATGAATGAGTCCCTTCTTTCTGCAAGAAGAACCTGTGTGGTTCAACATCAGATCAGCTCTAGAACTAAGAACATGATTCAGGAGGTAAGTACCACTGTTGTCTATATTGTTTCAGTATCCTGGTCCATACTTGATAAGCTTAGATCAGCCAGACAGATTCCCAGAAGCTCTCACATCATTGTACCCATGGACCCCAGGTAATAAAATGGTATAAGTAAAAGCTATGATACTGAAAACAGGTAGAACTATTATTGTTCTGTGGTGCTATCCATCAGTTTTACTCTCTGCCCTATCTTATTTTTTCTCATTGCATTCTGTTGTTGACTTAAGAGGCTCTTCCAGATGAACTTCCTGCATGCAACTATCTCTCTCTTTCTGTTCCTGCTAAAATGAACTTGGGATAGTTGAAGTCAGGAGGTTCTCAGTGGGATAGGATTTAAGAACTGGATCACAAACTTCTGGGCTAATAACCACTTATCAGAGAATGCATACCATGTGTGTTCTTTTGTGATTGGGTTACCTCACTCAGGATGATACTCTCCAGATCCATCCATTTCTCTAAGAATTTCATAAATTCATTGTTTTTAATAGCTGAGTAGTACTCTATTGTGTAGATGTACCACAGTTTCTGTATCCGTTCCTCTGTTGAGGGACATCTAGGTTGTTTCCAGTTTCTGGCTATTATAAATAATGCTGCTATGAACATGGTGGAGCATGTGTCCTTATTACATGTTGGAACCCACAAACCACAAGAAAATTAAGAAGAAGGAAGCCCAAAAGGTGGACATTTCATTCCTTCTTAAAAGGGGGAACCAAATACCCATGGAAGGAGTGGCAGAGATTAACTATGGAGCAGAGACTGAAGGAAGGACAAGCCAGCCTAAATATAGCTATCTCCTGAGAGGCTCTGACAATACCTGACTAATACAGATGTAGAGGCTCACAGCCACTCATTGAACGGAGTACACGGTCCCCAATGAAGGAGTTAGTGAAAGGATCTATGGAGCTGAAGGGTTTGCAGCCCCTTAGGACGAACAACAGTATGAACTAACTAGTACCCTCAGAGCTCCCAGAGACCCAACCACCAACCAAGGACTAAACATGGTGGGACTGAATGTTTTGGCAGCATGTGTATAGTAGAGGATTGCAAATTCGATCATCAATAGGAGGAAAGGACCTCGGCCTTGTGAAGGTTTTGTGCCCCAGTGTAGGGGAATGCTAGGGCCAATAAATGGGAGAGGGTGGGGTGGCAGGCATGGGGAGGGGGGAGGCAACAGGAGTTTGTTCTTGTTGTTTTTGTTTGTTTGTTTGTTTGTTTGTTTTGGAGGGGAGACTGGGGAAGGAGAAATTCACATGTAAATAAAGAAAATATCTAATTAAAAAATATTAAAAAAAAGAAAAAAGAAAAAAAAAGAACTGGCTCACAGTTCTCTTGGGTATGACTATAAATAGCACCCCTCTTGATAGGTAAAGTATGGACAACTCATAACTCTTATGAAGACCTTTAGTGACATACCAACTGAAACAAATGCTTTAGCAATATAATGTGTCAAGTGGGTGGTATTAGGAAAATTGTAGTTAGAAGAACAAAGGATGTGGCTTGGAGATAATAAAGACTTTGTAGATGCTAAAGGTTACTAATGAATAGTTAAAGGTCCAAAGTGAAAGTCATATACACTTGAACAACTGAAAAAGAGGCTCTCCTCTGTAGTTGGAGGAACATTCTGAGCACTAATCTGAGGCCTAACCATCTGAGTAAGGAGCTTCCAGTATTGAATATTTTATAAAAAGCTTCTAATTTTTCTTTTTAGATTTATTTTAGTTTATGTATATGAGTGATCTGCCTTCATGTATAGACACATGCATGCGTGTGCTGGGTATGGTACTTGGGTCATTTGCAAGAACAACAAGTGTTCTTGACAGCTGAGCTAATTCTTGAGCTCCTCATCCTTATATACTGGGCCTCTGTAATAGAAATGGTACCAAAATATACAGAAAGGGGAGGAGGAGGAGGAGGAGGAGGAGGAGGAGGAGGAGGAGGACAAGGAGAAGAAGGAGAAGAAGGAGAAGAAGGAGGAAAAGAAGAAGAGGACCACCACAGATTCAGAAAGATCCTATGAATAGTATGGGGAAATATGTGGTTTTGCATTCCAAATGCTGCAAGCCTTATTTCCATGGACTGATCAAAGCCTTTGGAAGTGGCTGTGTCCTTCCCATTATGAGTTAAAGCTCCCCTCTTTTGTGAAGACCATGAAGTCTTGCACCTTGCAGACCAGGGTGTGTCTCCATTAGGTTCTGCTCCATAGTTCACCTCTGGCCACCAGGGCAATGTCTATAAATATAGCTTCCATATTATCTATTTAGAAATTGCAGCCTTTGCAAAGAGAAGAGAATTTGCTACAGAATGTAGTCAGCACAGTCCATTAGATCCAGGAGACTGTATATGGGAAGAATTCAAAATGTACTAAAATAAGTGGAGCAAAATATGAGTTTGGATAAAGAGACCTTACCAAAGTGAGAGTGCTGCAGGCATTCAGGAGATGGCACTCTGCATAGCTCTGATGGCGATTTTAACACACTGCAAGGTGTCTTTTAGAAACTTGAGGAAATCAGTGACTCACAGAAGCTTAAGTAGAAATGATAGGATAACAATTGTCATTACAGACTGTGTAAGTCAGGGTTCTCTAAAGGAACAGAAATGACAATGTATGTATGTGTACGTGTGCGTGTATGTGTGTATAAATATATATGTATAAGTTATATATTCATATCTAATTTATTAAGATGATTTACAGGTTGTGGTCAAACTAGTCTAACAATGACTACCCATCAAAGGAGGTTCTGAGAATCCAGTAGTAGTTCAGTCTACATGGCTGGATGTCTCAGCTGGTCCTTAGTACACACTGGGTTCTAGTGCAAGTAAAATAATGGACTTGCTAACAAGTGTAAGAACAAGCAGGCAAAGAGAGCAAGCTTCCTTCTTCCATGTCCTTTATATAGTCTGCCAGCAGAAGGTGTAGCCCAGATTAAAGGTGCCTTTTTCTACCTCAAAAGATCTCAATTAAAAGTAAGTCTTCCCACTTCAAATTATTTAATTAAGAAAAATTTCCTCACAGGTGTGCCTAGCTACTCTTTTAAGTTTTAGTTAATTCCAGATGTAGTCAAGTTGACAACCATCACACAGACAATATAAAAGAGAGATAAAGGCACAGAAAACAGGATTTGTAGGGTTCTGTTCTATATAAGACTGAAACCCCTACCTACTGATGGTTGAGTTAGAGAGGATCAGAGATGATGTCACTTACCAAGTTGACATCAGTAGACTGAAGGAGAGGCACCCTTATCCTAGCATGCTCTGAGGAATCCAGAAGTGCTTACCAGCACAATAATGGGAGGTGGTGATGTGGAAATAAGTTTAAGGATAGAATGTGATGATGAGTTTCAGAAACTCAAGAGGTTGCAGGCAGCATGTGATTGCCCCAAAATGATCATAATGGGAATAGTAGAATCCAGCATTTGTAGGAGAAGATAGGCAAACAATAATAGAACTTCTCACTATAGGTATATATATGAAAATTTTTGGAATAATTTTAGGGTGGTAACTTCAATAAAAATGTCACAATTCGTCATCCATTTCTTGGACATGACTCAGCTTACATGTCAGAGACAACCAGTTGAAGTAAAGATTAGCTTTCCAAGAATAATTACAATAGAAATTCCACAAGTAATTAATAATATTGAATCATGATAGTTGTGATAGTCTCATATCAGTTTCTTTTTTTTATTATTTTTGTATTTTGAGACAGGGTTTCTCTATGTAGTCCTGGCTGTTCTGGAACTCATTGTGTAGACCAGACTGGCCTAGAACTCAGAAATCTACCTGCGTCTGCCTCCCAAGTGCTGGGATTAAAGTGGTGGGCATTCATTACCACTGCCTGGCTCATATCAGTTTCTTTAGTTCTTATACAAATGTATTCATGAATCTGGGTGGCAAAAAAAAAGAAAAAAAAAAAGAAAAAAAACCTTCTACACTGAAACATTTAGGCATCAGAACCTCAGTTGGTCCTGATATTCCAACTATCAAAAGCCTCATCTTAGACACCTCATTAATGTCACTGTGTAGCAAGAGTATAAAATAGATGAAGTGTCAGTGCAACCTACGTGGTGACCAAATTGGCTGCAAGCTTTGGTTACATTCCTCCCGTCCCCCAGAGGGCACCTAGTCACTCAGGCCAAGAGATAGGTAGACAGTACTATAGAGATCTATAGTCAGAGGAAATACCAAGAGAAAAATGTAAAGACCAGAACCCCATCATCTAGGATCTTTGGCAATGATCATTGTATGAGTATAGAAGCTGCATCAATGAGGAGAGGAGAATAAACTCAGTAAGCACTGGGTGGTTCCTATGTCTCTCATCTTGATGATAATTGACCAAGCACAGCTGCCATAGTCTGAGAAGCCCATGGTGACCAGGAGTTTATATGCTTCAGAGGTGATACCTATTATCACCGTGTCCCCTTTAGAAGCCTCCTGCACTAGCAATAGCTTCCATGATGACATGTCTCCCAACTGCATCATCCTTTCTAGCACTGTGTTGTGGTAGCTGGCTTCATCTTCCAATACTTTCCACATACTCTGATGGGATGAATAGATCTACCTGACTCTTTCAAGCTCACTGAACTGTTGCACAGACACTGCCTATTAAAGGTGTATGTTTTGGTAATGTTTGAGGCTTCCTCAATCATTAGTCCTTTCTTCAACCAATAGTTTATGAACATAAAATAAATAAGTCAAAGAAATGAGCATTTTTCTTACATACCATGCCGTATTGTTCCAGTTGTCATGGGTTAAGTCTGTCTAAGTCACAAAGTTGAGTCTGTCCATACACAGGGCGATCATGCCCTGGGAGTTCCAGAAACTTACCATTGGAAGCTCTGAGAGCACTCCAGCTTTAAAGAGGTCATAGCTTTGAGATTTTAGTTATTAATTCAAAGTAGAAATGTAAATATATCTGAATAAAATCTTCAAAGGCAAGGACCATTTGGAAAACTTTGGGGGGACCCAAGGATAAGCTGCTGGGGATGAGAATCATAGAAGGAATGGCCAGCAGAACAAAGAGTGATCAGGTTTCCCACGCCACGCCAGATGGAGGAGCCTGGGGATGGGAGTCTGGAGCATGTTGGGGTATGGATGCTCTGAGAAATTGCTGCAGTCATCTGCAGAAGAGATGCTAGCAGTGTAGACTGAAAGCAGAATTGGTGTCTGGAGAACTGGGAGGATCCTGACAACACTAAGGGGACACCTGCAAGCTGGCTGGGTGCTGGCTGAGGGAGCCAAGCAGGGGAGGAGGGGTAGATTATGTAAATGTCTGGTTTGGGTTGCAGATTGGATGATGGTCCTGGTCAGATGTGGGGCAGAGTGAGGAGCTAATTCCTCTTGGGACAGAAATGAGGAAGACAGAGAGTTTCTATAGACATCAACTATTTAAAATTGAGTCTTACAATTTAGAAAACTATGACACCTTGTCTTATAAGATGTTATCTTTGACTGTTGCTACTCTCCCAATATAAACCTTATTGATGTATTAATAGAAGTATTGCAAGCTAAAAACCTAAGTTCCATCAGCATAACATGTGTGCTTGCATGCCTACTTCCTTGTGTGAACACAAGAGCGTGTGTGTGTGTGGGGGGGGAGGGGTGTTCATTGTCTCCTAGACAATATCCAGAAAATAGGAATCATCACAAACTTCTAAACTACAATTATTTCACCTTCTTGTGTAAAAAGAGTCATGTAATTAATCTTTAAAAATAACCTCTTAATGTGAATTAGTTCAAACTTCCTAACAAACTCTTCAAACTTGTCTTTAAGTTCCCAGTCATCATTCCAAACAGATTCACTTAATAGGGAAAATAATGTAGTTATTAAAAGAGAATGTGAACAAAATTTTGAGGTGATCCCAAGCTATAGAACACAGTAGCATCTCATTTTGGGAATGTTATCAAGCAAACATTCCACACCAGGTTTTTGTACTTTACGCTGCTACATCATTTCTTCAATCAGCGGAGTCCTGGATAATTTAAGACACTGGAAAAAAAGGACATTCTTTTTCTTAGGCTGATAAACCAAAGAAAAATCCTGTGGCAGAGATTATAACAGTGTGAAGAACAGGACGGGGAGATCAGAACAGAGGAAATAGCATGTTAATGACATTCAATATTCTCCCCGGGTCGAGCCATCAGCATTTTTATTGCCACTATTTCTCAGCATACACTATTAGAATTTATTGAGTCAATCTGTCTCCATCACCTGTGATATAATATATTTTATTCAATAAGATATGGAATAATATTTATCTTTCAACTCCAATGACTGGATTTCAGGACAATAACTGCACATCATCCGAGCGTTACAAGAGTAGGAGGGATTGTACATTTTAATATCTGACCAGAGGGTTGTCAGTTTAGCATCTCTGGGTTTCACGAAAAGAAATGCACAGATGTCAATCCAAGAAATTACTCAGAATCAACAGTTGTGGGAAAAGGAGGCTTCAAACTATATTTAATGCTTAAAGCATGGGAAAGCATATTGCAACGATTTGTGGAAACAGAGATTCTGAAATGAATCCCACGGAGTGTTTCCAGTGGGTTCTCTGTATCTGAAATGAAGTTCAGATTCATGACTAAGGGCACTCGTCTCATAAGACATACAGGAATGAAAGACAGTTTGTTTTGTTGTTATGCCTCGAGGAGCCCTCCTTTAAAATTTGAGAGATAGGAGTCTACAAGCCCTGTTTTTACGATGTCTGCCTGAATCAGGTACGTTCGCATTCGTGCTACCCAGTGAATACACTTGCTACACCACCTACTTGGAAGAACTATACAGGTTGAGACTGGGTGGCTCTTTGAAGGAAGGCGGCAGAGTTAGTAACATGTGCAATTGAATTGACCACATTCTCTACTTTTGCACAGGTTCAGGCCCCTGTTTCTCAATCTATGTAATTTTGAAAATCAACTCTTTTCCCCCTACCTTTGTGTTTTCATATTTATTTCCTACCCATTTTTTTTTTCAGTTTTCCCCTCAGAAGTTCTGTGTCGCTGTGTGACAAAGAGCTGTCATAGCCCTGATGAGATGGAGGTTATATTAGGTGATTTCACCTCAGAAAGGAAGGGGTGCAGAACCCCTGCTGGTAAAAAGCATTAATTCATCTTCCCTTGGTCTCGCTCACTAGGAAGTCCTCTCTCCCAACACAGAGTAGGGTCAGCGCACCACTTCCTATCAACTAGTTTACTGCTTGATTGCCTCAAAGGCTTTCAACCTGCATGAAGGGGTCCGGCTCCAGGTAAAACAGACACCCTTGACTTTCAGCAAGAGAATAAACACCATATCAGCACATTTAATGTCAGCACCATGTTTGCTCAGTTCTACCATCTTTGTAGCTTCCTTCCTCTTGTCTTTTTTTTGGTTTCCTTCTACTTAGTTTCAACGCACTTACACAAATGTATAACGTTGGCATCTTTCCTTTACCATTTGAACAATATGCATGCTTATGTATGTATGTATGTATGTATGTATGTATGTATGTAT
>JADRCD010204880.1:0-41689 GCA_019843815.1 Montemys delectorum | reverse complement strand
AAAAAAAAAAAAAAACTACACACATGCACATGAGAGCTGTCTCTTCTATTATTTTACAGAACTAAAAGAACTGTTGAAAATGTTGGGATTTTCTATTACAGTTAGTCTAATGGGCCTAAAGAAATAGGTTTTAAAAAAAAAATTACTTCTCTTCCAAAACGGCAAGAACAGAGAGGGAGAAGCAACTGGTTACAGTTGTGTTTTCCATTGCTCTAGGTATGTATGGGAGCCAGGACTGGATTAGGCTGTAGGCGGCAGCCCTTGTGATTCTGTCACCTTTGTGAGCACCACTAGGCTCTGAGTAAACGCTCTCAAGTAGATAACGAAGTGACCCTGAGGACCTGATGATTCTGTGACCAACGGTTGTCAAGGAAATATGTCTGACTGAGATTCAAGACGCTTGGAGCAATGCCTTCTAATGGAAGCTTTTTGAGCCCTTCAATTTACTGACATCAGTCACAAAGTGTTGAATTGTCTCCCGTGCCTTGGTTACAGTAAGGGGGTGTCTCACAAAGGCCTCATTTGGAAAGGCAAAAACATAGAAGGTACATGTGTCTCGGTGCCTTGGTTTTAAGGGAAAAAAAAAAAAGGTTCCTCATTCTTCCACCTGGCCTCGTGTACCACCTTCATCCAAATTCTTCAAGTGAGTCTCCCAGGCAAAGTCTTGATAGGTGCAAATTCCATGTTGCTGCTTCGACAGTCCTCAAGTAACTTTCCTTCACTCAACACTTTTAAAAATCATTCGTACAGGGTGGGCGTGATGGCTCAGCAGGTAAATGGGGTTGTTGCCAAGCACGAGGGCCTCAGTTCCATCCTCTGTACTTACTTAAAGGCGGAAGGCGATAACTGATTCTGATTCCTGCAAGTTTTCCTCTGACCTCCACATACGTACGTATTTTTTTAATCGTTTGTACATATTACTGGTCTCCTTAACCGTGGGGACATTGTCATTTCGTTACTTTTAGAAGAAAAAAAAAGTGCATTTTCCTCTATAACTTGGATCATTTCCCTAATTTTTTTTTCTTTTTAAATTAGCAACGAGAACTGCAGGTGCCGTGGATCTAGTGGCAGACGCATCGGTGCCTTCCCGCTTCACTCTCCAGCAACCTGTACCTTTTGCCTCACAGAATTTAATATTCCTCACGTCGATTGGCTTTGATGAGTTTTATACACTTAGAGGCACAATCTAAAATTCCGAGACAAACATGCTCTTTGGGGCATTTTACAGCAGGGTGGGTACTATTTGCCTTTTGTATCAATACTTTTTATGGTGTAGAAGCCGTAGCTGGCGTGAAAAGAAAAGTTAGGTCAAGTAGATTGGCTAATGAATAAAATGAATAAAAATAAAGAAATAAAAATTTCCCGTGCACACGGGTGGGTCCCAGACGTCTGGAGCTGTACTGGGATCTCCTTAAAACTCAATTCACTGAGGTTGCTCTCTAAAACAGCACCCGCAGGAAGAGGGTGCAAAGATAATTCTTAGAAACTTAAGCGCGGGTGAGTTCCTGCACCAGCTGGATCTCCCTTGCTTCCCCCGGGCTCCGCGTGCGCACAAGCCGGAGGGCGGGGACCCGGAGCTCAGCCCAAGGACAGTGACCCGTCAGCAGGCAGCGCTGCTCCAGGGATCCCTTCCTAGCCCAAGCGGGTGCGGGCATTCCCAGCCTAGGAGTCTAGTGGATCTCCCTTGGGAGCTATGAGTCCACTCCCAGAGGTGGGATCCCCTCTGTTGGCTTGGGCCTCCCCGGGCAGGCGCCTAGGGCTCACCGGCCGAGCCCAGCCAGCTCAGGGAGCTAGGAAAGTACAAAGGGGAGCGGGGGAGGGGTGGGGGAAGAAGGCCGGGCCCGCCAGACTCCAGCAGCCCGCCTCCGTTACCACCCTGGCCCGGCTGCGGCCGCAACAAAAGACCCCTCGACCCCTGCCTCCTCCCCCGTAACCGCGGACGGCGGGTGAGCCAGCCACCCCACCCCATCCCCCAACGGTGGGGGGGGGGGACGTTACCTGGTCGCCAGGGGTTCAGCGGTCTTGTCAACCCCAAGTTCATGGTTTGAGTCCTCCGTCAGGTTCCCTCCGGGTGGATCACCACACACCACCGAGAGAGAGCAACCAAAACCCAAGGCAGAGAAAACGCCCAACTCCAGCCGGCCCGGCTAGGTCCGCAAGTCTGTGTGTTTTGCTAATTCCTCTCCAAAGTCTCAAAGCCGAGGCACGCGAACCAAATCCGAACCGGAGCCGCAACGGCAGCAGAGCCAGCAGCAACAACACCCGGCTCCTCCACGGCAGCCGGGAGTCAGCGCCGCGCGCGCACATCCAACGCAGCCAAGTCCCGGGCGGGTGGCGGGGAGATGGGGAGGGGGCCCCGGCCCGCGCACTCTCCTGCTTGCTCCTTCGGGGCGCGCGGGGGACCGGCTGGCTTAAACCAGGGGCTCAACTTGGTGCGCCCTGGGGACCTGGCAGGGCTGAAGAGCAGCGGCCCGGGAGCCGCTGCCGCGGCGCGCGGAGCTAAGAACGAGGCGGCTGCGGCGGCGACAGGACAAAGGAGACCATGTGCGGAGGGAGGGAGGAGGGAGAGGGAGGAGGAGGAGGAGGGCGTACGGCGGCAGAGGCGAAAGCAGCTCCCCGGCGGCCGCCTCGGGCTCCCCAACAGCGGGTGCCGCCTGTACGGCACCGCCGCGGGCGGATCTGATGGGTCCTGGGCCCGCTGCGGCGTGGCACCGACACGCTCCGGGAGTCGCGATCAGCCGCGGGTGTTGCCCGCCTGCGGTGCGGAAAGCTGAGGTTGAAGCTGCTACGGGGCGCGCGGGACTAGCTCCGCTCCGGCCTGCCTCTCCCGCCTGTTCCTGGCTCAAGTGAACTCCATCGGCCGCCCGCCGCCAGCGCCACCGGCTACCCGGGGCTGGATTGAGGCAGGGAAGGGGGGGTCCCTGGTGGTGACGCGGGGACACCCCTTTCTCCCACCCTTGCTCTCGCGCTCTGGACTTCGCTCCCCGGATTGTACCGAGCGCGCTTACTCCTGGCGCTCGCGGCTCTCGGAGCGGGACTTCTCGGCGCGCCCAGCCGGAGCCGCCAGCCGGTGCCACCGCCCCTCCTCCGTCCCGCCCCACGCGCCCCGCCCCTCGCCGCCCCTACTCTCCGCCCCGGCGCCCGGTTGGCCCCGCGGGGGCGCAGTCCCTGGGTGCGACACTGACAGCTGTGGCTCCCACTACATCCCACCTCCGGTAGCGGACTGGCCCCTGGTCCCGGGGGCGCCTTTACCCCTGAGGGCAGGAACCATGACGTTCACGTCCCTTTTGCAGCTACAGCTTCCGAGATTTGCGCTAAACCAAGGAGAGGCTACTAGGCCTGCAGTCTGGGGCTGAATTGCTTCTAGGCCAGTCTCAAGTGCAAAGAGCTGGTTCTGAGAGGGAAATGGGCACACAGTAGGTGTACAATACAACAAAATCTTTGTTTTGTCTGACATGGAGGGGAGGTTGGGATCGGAGTCTAGAAGAAAAAGATTTTGATCTAATCCCCATCCCACGAATCGGTAGGTTTCACAAACTAGTCGACTGCCTTCCCTCTGCACAATTCCTCAAACTATCCAACTTGTGCACACATTCACTCCCACCAATTGGTGACTGAGGCTTCCCCTTCCATGCAGCAAATGTAAAGACAGGAAAAGCAAAATCAGAGCTTCATTCTATGGATGGCAACTATATCACCTATCACGAGGATGTCCCCTGGAGCCAGCTCAGTTAAGCGCATTGGGGCAGAGATGGATGGACGGACGGATGGATGGACGCATGGATGGATGGATGGATGGTGAAATCGTTAATGCGGCCCTCAGTCATTTGAGTCACTGACCTTCTACCAGAACACACAGCTCCTCTTTCCTTTTTAATTAAGTGTAAGATTCTCCCTCTCTCTCTCCCTCCCTCCCTCCCTCCCCACCCCTCTGAGTGTGTGTGTTACCTGTGTTCCAGTGCTCTGTAGGACAGATGCCCGGGAGCTGTGAGTGACCTGATTTGTGTGCTAGGAACCAAACCCCAGCCCTTGGCAAGAATAAGCACTCTTAACTACTGAGCCATCTCTCCACCCTCAACACTGAAATTCTGTAATCCCAGTACTTGGGAAAAAGATAGTGGATTTCAGAATGGTCTAGGACACATGGTGAAACCCTGTCTTAATGAAATGGATCAATAAGTTACCAATAATAAGTACCTGTGTTTCATCTCTTTGAAGTTACTTCACCACCACTGATGTCATGGGACTCTTAATAATATAAATAAAATAAAAAATAAAAAAATGTAAAAAACTTTTTCCAGGGTGCCAGCAAAATGGCTCAGCATTGTAAAGGCATTCGCCACCAAGCCTGACAACTATAATTTCATACCTGGGACCCACACAGTGTAAAAAGAGAACTGACTTTTGTAAGTTGTCCTCTGACCTCCATAAGTATATATACAATAAATATATAAAGTAATAAAATTTTTAAATTTTTCAAAGAAGAAATGGGGGTGGGTTCTCGGTGCATAGCAACATATTATAATCCCTTTAATAAAACTAATTTTGGAAATCAAAGTTCTCTTTCAAGCTTTACCCTTCTGGAAAATACAGCAAAATGATGTTTGGGGGAAATGGATTGGTTTAACTATCCACTTTGAGGAAAGGCAGCTTGTAGCTCCAGCAGGCCTGGAATCTCTATGTAGCCTTGGGTGGTGACCTTGATCTCCAGATCTTGTACAGCTTTGACATTCAGCCACACCCTGGTCTTCCTAATTGGACACTTCATTTTGTTTTGTTTTACTGAGACAGTATCTCACTATGTAGCCCAGGCAGGTCTCTACTCCAGCTGGCCATCTCACTGCCTCCTTTCTTCCCAGTGGTGGGATTATGGACACGTACCACTACATCAGGCCCAATTCCGGAAGATTTCTGGTCCAAGGCTGGAAGCCATCATGTCTTCTATATTCCAATAGCTTAATACATGAAATATTTTTGGCTTCTTAGCATCACTTTCAGACTCTGAGCTAGTTCTAAAGACAGCAAGTCTTAGAGACAGGCTCCTACTAACCATCAATGAGCAAGCCCTGGACTCAAGCTGAGACTGGAGGATAAGGAGTTCCGGGCCAGCCTGGACTACATAAGACCTAATCAACTAAACAAACACGATCAAGCACGGACTCCATTGTCTTTCTACTGTTACATTAATTATTTCAGGAGAGTTTATGAAATATAACCACTGGTGGGGGCTGGGGGTCATTCATTTCAGTGGAGTGGCCTTTGGTTATTTACCAATGTTCCAGTAAATAACTGCATCTATGATTTTGCAGGCAGCCATATTTAAACTCAGAGGAACACACACATACATTTTATTTTTTAGAGTGTAAAGTAGCACAGGCTAGCTACTTGACATAAAAAGCAGGGCGGGGGGGGGGGGACTTGCCGTGAAGAGGGGTTCAGTAGGATTGGAAGAGAGATGAGAGAGGGTAATGGAGATTAACATGACAAATATATATGTGAAACTGTCAAAAAGTTTTTTTAAAAAATTTCAAGATTTCAGTCAAGTATTTTAGTCAAATTTTCCAAGCAAAAGGAAAAGCCATTTTCCTCACTCTATGGCTAAAGTCAAATAATTTGTTTGAACTCAGAAAGCTGAGGCAGAAGGATTATGATTTTGAGGCCAGCCTGGACTATACAATGAGACCCTTTGTCAAAGCAACAAAAGCAGACCAAAACAAACAGTAATTCTGAATCCATTTAGAGGATTCAGCCTATGAGTTGTTGACACCTGTGTGGGGGGAAGGACCTTTCCCAGGACTGCCAAAAACCATGGGAAAACACAGATACTTACATTATGATTCTTAACAGTAGCGAAATTACAGTTATGAAATGGCAATGAAAATAATGTTATGGCTGGGGATCACCACAACACGAGGAACTGTATTAAAGGGTCGCAGCATGCGGAAGGTTGAGAACCACCACTTTAAAGACTTAAATGACTGACAATTTGAAATTCGAGACGGTATTCAGTGCGTATCACAAGTTACCAGACTTAACTTGGCCATATGTGTACAAAATATTTCTTTAAAATTCCTGCCTTGGGGTGAATGTTTTGCATTGAGAAGATTCCATTCATCCATTTGTATTTAGCCTTGGAAACATAATGAGCTT
This sequence comes from Montemys delectorum, assembly GCA_019843815.1. Classification (NCBI taxonomy): domain Eukaryota; kingdom Metazoa; phylum Chordata; class Mammalia; order Rodentia; family Muridae; genus Montemys; species Montemys delectorum. The sequence continues at coordinate 35,539 of JADRCD010204880.1, read as the reverse complement.
GAAGCACGGCCCCAACAGAGAAAAGCTGGGAGGTTCCTGATACACTTAAAGGAAGAGGAAGCCTTTACAAAAATCTATTCAAGCCTTTAATTTTAAATCACTTAAGCAGTTTGAAAAGAGTACTGAAGGGAAGTAATAAACTGTGGAAGTTCCTTCTCCAGCTAGCCTTGGGTAGATGCTACTTAGTCTGGCTTTTTTATTTGTGGGGGAGGCTCATGTATCCCAGATTGGCCTTGAATTTGCTATGTAGCTGAAGATACCCTTAAAATGAGCCCATCTCTCACTACCTCTCAAGGGCTGGGATTACAGGCTTGCTCCTAGACCTGGTTTATTGTTGCAGCACTGGTGATCCACGAATGGTGGCAAGCACTGTATCAATTGAGGCAAATCCCAAGGCCAAAACTTGCTTTGTTGGTTTTGTTTGTTTGGTTTGTTTTGTTTTTGAGACAGGGTTTCTCTGTGTAGCCCTTACAGTTCTGAAACTCACTCAATAGACCAGGCTGGCCTCGAACTCAGAGATCCACCTGCCTCTGCCTCCCCAGTGCTGGGATTAAAGGCGTGTACCACCACTGCCCAGCTAGGACCTGCTTTTTACAATGGTCACATAAGAGCCCCAGTGTGTGGAACAGTAGCAAAGAAGGTACTGGCTGCCAGAAAGGAGATGCAATCTACTCTTTGTCCCTGTCACTTTCACCCTTTCACTTTCTTCAGTCCAGGAGACAGCCACTCTTCCTGGGTCCTGGGGACTTTGTTTGTAGGCCAATACCTTTAAAATCCCAGATTAGTAGGCCTTCCTGTTGTCAGCTTCAGCCGGCCCCCAAGTCCTTCTGCCTTCACAGCCTCCATCTCTTCTGAAGGGGTGGATTTTGAAATGGAAGCATCATTACTTGTCAGGCAGAAGGGAGGCTGTGTGGCTCGTATTCCTGTTGCTGTAAAGCAAACCCCCTCCACCACTGTACGCCTCTGTCCTTACCATCGATCATGGCTGTAACAAGAGGGAAGTAAATAAACGGAGCCGGTGTTAGTTTATGGTGCATACTATTGAGATGCAGGGGGGGAATAAATATTTTCCAAGTGTAGAAGTCAAGGAAAAGAATTTTACTTTCAAACTTCAGAGTTGACTATAAACTACTAAGAGGGGGGAAGGTATAAGAAAGGATGTAAAATATATCTTACTTAACCACCAAATCTACATTAAAATATTAACATTCAGAGGCTAACACCACAGAAGAAAGGCAGTGAAACTGGAAATAAATTCCATTGATACTCATGTCACCCAGCTGTCGACAGGTACCTCATCTGATTCCTTTTCATTTTATGCATTGCCAGGGATGAAACCCTGGGTCTTGTGTACACATATCAGGCCAGCACTCTGCCACAATGCCACAGGCCCAACCCTCTCACTGGGGGACTGCAGGCAAGAAAAGAAGGTAGGACAGGCAATATATGGCACATGATGCTGTCGTCTACTGGTCCCAAGACTGAGCCTCGACTAAAGACGTTGACATTCATACATGTATGTAATAGTGTGTGTTCTCAAGTGTTTACCATGATGTTAATTAACACTTACATCGCTGTTGAAGGACACACATATAAACCGGGATATCCTCCTAGTTCCATACAAGAAAAGTGATGCAGGACGTATAAGAAAGGCCTTGGTAAGAAGCCGAGGTGACAGTGTGACTTTCAAAGTGTTACTATTATTTTCTGTATTCATTCCTACTCTATCATACTCCTGGGTAGTCAACCTCCATTTCTTAGTCCTATACCCAAAAGTCAAAAAATAAACTCTGGGGCTCATAGCAGAGATAGAAGTACAGATAGGAGAGACGGCTCAGCAGTTAAGAGAAACCTCTGCTCTTAGAGAGGACAAGAGTAACTCCTGTAACTCCAGCTCCACGGGATGGGACACCCTCTTCTGATCTCTACAGGTACCTGCACTTATCTGCACAGACCCACACGCAGACCTGCAAATGCACACATGAAAAAATAAAGTAAATCGTGAGGAAAATGTAGTCTCAAACTGTCTCTAATAGCCAGAATGTCCTTCAGCTCCTGCTCCTCCTGCCCCTTCCCTGCCTTCTGAGTGCTGGGATTACAAGGTTCTTTTTTTGAGACAATGTTTCACTGGGTAGTCCAGGCTGGTCTTCACTCAAGAGACTCCTGCTTTTCTCTCCTTGAGTGCTGGGATTACAGGTGTGTGCAACACCTACCTCAAAATTAATTTAGACGTCTATGATCTAAAGAATCTTCCAGAGCTGAGAGGTTATGGTAAACATGTCTTCGCCATGTGAGCACAGTGAGGCTATCTGAGCTTCTTTACTTTGTTAGTTTTCAGTGTCAGCTTGACACAGAGGTCTACAGTCATCTGAGGGGAAAGCCTTCAAGGAGGAGTTGCCTAGATGAGACTGGTCTAGGGGTGTGTCTGTAGATTGTTTGGTCTAAGGGTGTGTCTGTAGATTGTCTTGATTATTAACTGATGTCAATGGGTACAGCCCTGAGGGATGCAGGCGGCCCTGGACTGGATAAGAGAGCTAACTAAGCTTCATCTCTGGAGTCAGTCTAAAAGCAAGCAAGCCAGAAAGCAGCAGTCCTCGTGGTTCCCACCCTGAGTTACAACCTGGACTTCCCTCAAAGATTGAACATGACCTGGAAGGGCAAGCTAAGACAAACCCTTTCCTCCTGGACGTTGCTTTTGGTCAGAGTATTTTATCACAGTCACAGACAACAAGAGAGAACATTCACCTACCCGGGTTTTACAGCTTGAAGGATGACTGACATCCTGAGAAATGGCGGCTGACTGAACACTGGTTCATCTTCCCCACCACCTCCACTCAAAAGCTTCAGTAGCTCCCCTTAGAAATGAGTTACCTAGAAGTGTTAATAATCCCTAGGGTCCTTGGAATTCTACTCTTCTCTCAGTGTGAGTAAATGAAGCTTTTGTCTGAGGTTTCAGGCCTGAACACTTGCAAGTCCTAGTTAGGCAAGAACAGTGTATTTGCTTCCACTGTTTTGGTGTTTCTGGGGAAACAGGAGGTGGATGGGAGAAGGTGGGAAGGGGCTGGGAGGGGAGTTAAAAGGTTACAAAATTCCCTTAATACAGATTTCCTAAAAGCCTTTTTGTTTCTGGCTTCTCGCTCTGTTCTGGCTTTAGCTTTTATCCTCTTCTGTGGTATCAGGATGTAGTGGGATACCCTTGAACATTCTTCTTTGCATCTCCCATCTCTGGCTTTACGGGTTAGACCCATATTCTTTAAAAACAGGTTTAAATCATATTTAGTGGAGACGGGGGTGAGACGGGAGTGGTGGTAGTAAGGGCCACTTGTAAGAGTTGATTTCCTCCTTCCACAATGTGACTCCTGGGAATTGGAGTCAGGTCAGCCAGCTTGGCGGCAAGTGTCTTTACCCATTGAGCTATCTCTCCTGCCCCAGAAATGTATCCTTTGCAAATGGTCAAGTGATATGACTACATTTGTGTTGATTAGAGGTGCGTGTGGCTCTGGGGGCCTGCCATCTCCTCTTTGGCCCTGTGTAACTACCATTTGCAGATATTGGTGGCACAAAGTTTTGCTGCTGCTCTCAAGGACACTCTCTCTCTCTTTCTTTCTTTCTTTCTTTCTTTCTTCTCTCTTTAATCCTTCATGTGTGTGTGTGTGTGTGTGTGTGTGTGTGTGTGTGTGTGTATGTGTGTGTGTATACGCCCAAGTGTGCGTACATGTAGTATTCTTCATGTCTACACTGCAAGAACTCTGGGAACAGATCCGTATCCACAGGCCCTTGCCAGTTATCTTAGAGACTGGGCATAGTTTCTCCGCCTCTGGTTCAATTTGCCTCCCCGAAAGTTAGGTAAAGCACAGAAGAGCTTTCGTCCTCACCCCCTGCTCTAAACTACAACATTGTATGCAAATAAACAACTATTGTTTTCAGTTATTAAGTTTGTATCTTGTTACAAAGCAATCAGCAACTGAAGTAGCAAGCTGAGAAAGGAAAGGTGAAACACACAAAGCCTTGGGTGTCACTTTGGGATCCTTGTCCCCAGCCCTCGCTAGGGGAGGTTCTCTGCCACTGAGTTACACCCTGAGCTCCTCACTGGGTGATTCGAAGTAGATGTGGTAGCCCTGAGCCAGACTCCCAGTCCCAACAGACAGAGAGAGAATGTGATGAATACACAGGAAGAGACCCACACCTGCCTGCAAGGGAAAAGACCTTCTGGTCTTGTGAAAGATGCAACAGAAGTCAGGGAGTTAACAGAAAGAAAAAAAAAAAAAACCCTCACTTTAATAAGGCAGTTTTCTCGGTAATAAAGTCAAGGAAATGTAACATGTCAATATTAATGAAAGAATAAATCTGCCCCCTCCCTTTCTTTTGGAGACTAGGGGTGTTTGCAAAACTAAAAAGTCTTCAGTAATCCCTTCTTTTATCCGAAACAGATTGCAGTTTGAAGCACAGCCCCATAAAACTGTGGGTTCAAAGGAACCTGAAACCAAATTAGCATAAAATCTGGAATTCTCATCGCCACCAAATGTACAGCTGCCATCTGACAGCTCTGCTGTGATTTTTTTTTTCTCTTTTTTCCAAATAGAAACTGAAAGTAGCTAAGGGGACACAGGCCATGTCTCCAACCTTTCATGCTTTCCTGCAGGGTCTAACAAACCTTCAGAGTCTAGGGATGTGGCTCAGTTGGTGGGACATCCACCTTGCATGCACAAAGTGCTGGTTCCATAACACAGCATAAACCAGGAATGTTGTTGCAGGCCTGTAATCTCAATCTTTAGTAGGCAGAGGCTAGAAGGTCACACATTCAAGGTCATGCTCCCCTACATAGTGAGTTCCTGGCAAATCTAGGCTTTCATGACCCTGTCTCAACAAAACAAAACAAAAACAAAAACAAACAAACAAACAAAAAACAAATAACCACAGGGCTGAAGTGGTGGTTCAGCAGAGGACACCCGTTCAATTTCTAGCAGTTATGATGGGTGGCTACAACTGCCTGTAACTCCAGCTCCAGAGACTGAACACACTCTTCTGGCCTTCTTGTGCACTTGCGCGCACGCGCGTGTGTGTGTGTGTGTGTGTGTGTGTGTGTGTGTGGCACACACGCACGCACAAATAAACAAGCAGGAACTACCTTCCTCCAGCTCCACCATAATTGCTTTAATCTTGGCATGGTGACACAAACCTGTAATCCCCACTCTGGAGAAGTAGAGGCAGGGGGATCAGATGCTCAGGGATACCCTTACCATCGAAGTTAGCCTGTGCTATATCGTACTTTACAAAGGGGGAGAGGGGATATCCACAGGGCAACCCACTCTACAAGATTAGTTGGGGGAATTACCACTAAAGTCAGTGAGAGCTTAACAGCCAAGAGGGTTGGAGGTAAACCCCATTCGGAGAGAAATCGTGGTGACTGGTTTTAGGGGTGTTGTATGCTTTAAGGTGAATCCAGATACGCAGGTTGTATCTGCCAGGACAATGCTGGGAGCAGAGGCTGAATGCCCACTTCTAGGCTTTGCATTACAGATGTCAAGAATAAACTACCAAGTCACTGTCCCAGTCTTTTGCTTAGGTCAGCACAGATCTAACAACTACATTGACCTTCTGTAGGCACAAAGGAGGGTTGTTTGGACCATGGGCTGAAGCATCACTTTGAGGATCAACAGTTAACCTTCCTAGGCAGAGATAGCCCAGCTGGTAATACTCTTAAGGCCGAGGCTGATGGCCAGAGTTGGATTCCCAGAAATGCATATGGTGAAAGGAGAGAACAGACTCCTGCAAGTTGTCACCTGACATTGAGCTACTAAGCACATAAGATTGTAAAAAGACACCCCCCACCCAACCACACAGGTCAGGAACAAACTCCAGAATATAGATCGTTACCCTCCCTCCCCGCCCCCCCCAATCCTTGAAGAGTAAAAGCTGGAAGATTTTTCTCTCCCTCAGGAGAGTCGGTGAATTTACCCAGCACCATCCCAAACCTCCTTCTCTGACTCCCCATATGATCTGCTGAATAAATCCAAGTGACAGCTGGCAGGGGCTGCCTCAGCAGTGCATGAAAATCAGGCTGCAGCCCTGCAGGGAGCGAGGGGCCAGCCCTCTCTTCTCCTAGTCAGGAGCTTCCCCCAGGCTTGCTGGATCCTCCCGACCACTATGCTGAGGTCCTGACCATCTGCTGCTGAACTAGGCACTGATGGTGACTTTACATCAACCACTCGGGTCAGACAGAGGCCTAAGCTGTGTGACGGGATAGGCTGACCCAATTGGAAGATTATCAAAAATTCACAAGGAAGCCAGTGTGGAGAATTAGGGCTTCATTAAAAAAAAAAAATTAAAAATAAAATTAAAAAAAATTCTTTTTCATTGTTGACATTTCGGGGTGGCCACAAACATCCTATATTGATGAGGAGGATCCTGAATTTCTGATCCTCCTGCTTCCATCCTTGGGAGTTGGGATCACAGGTGTGTACCACTATATCCAATTTACATGATGCTGGAGAGGGAACTCAGGGTTGGTACATGCTAGTCAGGCACTCAGCCAACTGAGCTCCATTCATAGCCTCTTAGTACTTTTCCTCCCTCTCTCCCTCTCTCTCTCTCTCTCTCCCTCCCTCCCCCTTTCTGTCCCTCTCTATTTCTTTCTCTCTGTCTCTGTGTGTGTGTCCTTCCCTCCCTCCTCTCCTTCCCTCCCTTTCTCCCCCTCCTTACTCTTTCTCAGCTTCCCTCTCCCATCTCCCTTTCAGAAGCATCTCCTCCAGTCCAGGCTAGCCTTGAACCCAGTGTGTTGTCACTTCCTGAGTACTGGATTTGAAGGCTGCAGTGCACTTCCATGCTCAGTCTCTACTGTTACTATATAACTTTTCACATTCTTTAAAATTAAAAAAAAAAAAAAAGAAAAGAAAAAGAAAAAAAACCAGTGAGCATCTGGTATTTACACAAGAATCTTTGAGTTGATGGATTTAATTACAAGTGTTAGTCAAACAGGAAACTTGTAGCCAGGCTTTCAAATAGCCACTTGCCTATAACGAACACGGTTTTACTTGGGGCGGCTGGTAAAGAATGCTATTTATTATTTGGCAATGAGTGTTCTCCGAGAAGAAGGGGACTGGTTTGAAAACAAAGCAGTTGTCGGCTGGTAGCTTTTGTTTTAATTTACGATGTTGTTCGTCTTATGCGAAGATCAAGTGGCAGGCAACAATCTCTGCGAGGCAGTGCGCTCTGAGTTGTTTTTCATTAGTACCGGTGGTGATGGATTTCTTCTGGGTTACCAGAGCTCACTTATAGCTGACAACATGCATTTGTGAGATGACTGGCTGAGGGTGAGGCCAGCAAGATGCCTGCACAGAACTGGCCCAGGCAGGGATTAGGCCTAGGATGGCTTCATCCCATTAGCCGGTGACGCTAGTATGTTTCAGAAGTTACATGACCATGGACTGCCGTCATCCCAGCACCTGGGAAGTAGAGGCAGGTGGATCAGGAGATCAAGATAGCCTGGGCTATATAGTCAGTTCCAGGCTAGGCAGGCTGTGCTACTTGAGACTCTTAAAGATAAAATGAAAGAGAGAGAGCGAGCGTGGGTGCGCGCATGCATGTGCGTGTATGTACCATGGCACCTATGTGGAGGTCAGAGCACCATTCTCTCTCCTTTCACAGGAGATCCTTTAAGCAGACTCTGACCCCAGGGGTCAATCTCAGCTCACACTTACCAGGCAATGCTTGCTGAGACACTTCTCTGACTTCTCATTTTCTATTTCTTTAAGGACGGTGTAGCTTAGACTGACTAACCGTGTTGGCCTTCAACTCCGATCATCCTGTCTCAGCCTAAATGCTGGGCTTAAAGAAAAGTACCACCACCACATCTGGCTTTCTTGGGATTCCTTCCAATGTAATACTCACTTGATAGATAGGATCTGGCTGGGACGGTGGTACATACTTTAACCCCAGCTCTCAGGAGGCAGAGAGAAGTGGACCTCTGTGAGTTTGAGGCCAGTCTGGTCTACATAGTGAGTTCTAGGTCAGCCAGGGCTACACAGTGAGTGATTCCTCTTCAAAACAATGTAAACAAACCAAGCCAACCAACCAAACAAACAAACAAAATACCATATACACAAGAAGAGGAAGGAAATCACATTTCCCTCTTTGCATATTCATGGTATTTACACGGGGCATCCTACTAGACTGACCTTTCCTGTCTCCTACGCTCTGGACCACTCTCTTGGAGTTTCCTGGTAAACCACGGAGGTGTTAGAAGCCTAAGGTGGCTTATGTCCAAGCCTTCCAACTGGTGAGTACAACTGCATTTCTTTATCATAGCATATCAACAGCCCCTGCAGCTGTCAGACAGTACCAGGGGCCCTGTTAAGGACATTTGTCAGCTTTGTGTTTTAAAACAAAAACCAAAAGGGTGAATGTGTCACCACATTCTCTGTAATTTGAAAACCAACAGAGATGTATGTACTTCAGAAAGAAAGCACACACCCCCCCCCCCCACACACACACTACACTTAGAAAGTGGGAGTGGGCTGGGGGAGTAAATTTCAAGATAGGGTTCCTCTGTGTAGCCTTGGCTGTCGTGGAACTCCCTCTGTAGGCCAGGCTGGCTGTGAACTCACAGGGATCCACTCTACTCTGCCTCCTGAATGCTGGGATTAAAGGTCTGCACTAATACCGCCCTACACATGTGCTATGGTGAGATCTTAAACTTTTTTTGTTTATTCTAAAGATTTGTTTTATTTTTAAGAGAGAGGGGGGCGATTGAGAGAAAGAGAGAGAGGGAGGGAGAATGAGAGAGAGAAGAAGGAGAGGGAGAGAGAGAATGAGAGAGAGAGAGAGAGACAGAGAGACAGAGACAGAGACAGAGACAGAGACAGAGACATGCACATAGTGCCTGCCAAGCCCAGAAGAGGTGTTGGATCCTCTGGAACTAGAGTTCAGGACTTGTGAGCTGATGTAGGAACCAGAGTCTCTAAAAGACCAACAACTGCTCCTAACTGCAGTCATCTCTCCAGCTTCTGCTGCTGCCATTCCCGTAACCAACACACTCCTAACTAAGAAAAGGTACAAGCGATACTCAGAAGTGATTGAGCCCCATCTGACATCTTAACAATGAAATCAGATAACAAATAGCCTGAACTGGGCTTGAAGGGAAGAGAGTCTTTCTTCTTTCTTCCTAGGATCTATTATTACTTTATTATGATTTGAAAATCTGGCTTGCAAAGACCCTGTTGTGCAGCTCTGCTTGGCCTCAGTAGCACAGATGATCAACTGGTGAAGCAGCTTCCAGATGCTAGCCTACGATATCAGGACTGAAATCCTTAGAATTTGGTAATGGAAAGTCTGGGTCACAGGAACAAGAGTGGGATCCAGGGAAAAGCTTTGGTTTTAAATTAGCCTCGTGGGCCTGCTGAACAGAGCCTTAAGTAGTACCACATGGCTCAAATCCTATCTCTTCTCTTCTCTCCTGGCTCATCCTCATTTGTCGGCCCGGGGAAGTTCCTAGCTTCAGTTTCCTTTCCTCTACGTATCCTGTTGACTCTCTGTTACAGTAGCTGTGAAATATTTTGTTGGCACAGGCTCTCACATAGCCCAGGCTGGACCACAACTCACTATGTAGCTGAGGATGACTTTGAAGTCCTGCTCTTCCTGCCAGCACCTCAGAAGTACTGGGTTTTCTATTGTCTATAAAACACTCCTGTTTTATACAGTGCTGGGAATTGAACCTATGCCTGCGTATATGATAGGCAAACACCTTGCCACCTTGAGCCACATGCCCATCCTGAAGGGACTGGTCCTACCTAGTGGCAAGTCTGGAGTAAAAAAACTGGAGTAGACATTTGCTACTTGATACCCTTCTGTTCTGTCCTTAAGCATTCTCTATAATAATGCTGGTCTTTTCAGAGGTGATATCCATGACTAGGGGTGGGAGAGGTTAATTTGAGGTATTTCTATTGCATAGATCACATCTGAGGTGCAATAAGAGAAGCACAACACTGGATGCTCAATTACATTAAATGACATTAAAAAAAAAAATAATAATGTGAGCCAGTAAAGTGCTTGCCATGCAGGCATGAGGGCCTGAGTTTGATTCTAGAACCTACATAAAAAGCTGGGTGTGCAGGTGCAGATTTGTAATTCTAGTACCAGGGAGGTGGAGACAAGATGATTCCTGTGCTTGCTGGCCAGTTAGCTTAGGCAAGGAAGTGTGCTCCAGGTCAACAAGCAATCTAGTCTCAGAGAAAGTGTATGGGGAGTGGGGTAGGGGGAGGGATGGCTCTGCAGGTTAAGGTGCTCACCATCCCTCCTGACTACCTGAGTTTGGTCTCCCTGGAATATCACTAAAACCTATGGAGGGGTGTCACTTCCTGTGCACCAAGAGGTGCCACTATATGGTTTACTTGAGCTTTCTTGAGCCTGCTTTGAAATCCAGAGTACAAGCCTCGTTCCCTCTTCCCACAGGAGAACACTCTCTGGCTTCCAAAGAGGGGCAAAGATAGCTGTTTTTGAAGTGGCTCTATGCAGAGAAGGTAGGGGAGGACAGGAGGCCATTATCAGTGGCTGCCAGGTGCTCTGGGATGGAGGTCTGCTGAGAAAAACAGTTGGCTGACACTGCCAGAGAGAATTCTCAAACCTGTCCCTTCCCTCGCTCCCTCTTTCTCTTCTTTTTTCCTTCCTCTTTTTTTTTGAAAGGAGGCTTTTCCCCCTCATTAAATGAAACCTTATCTCTGAAAGACCCGAATCCTCTGCAAACGACAAGTGCCTAATCTCATGTTCTGACAAGTGATTCTGACAGCACCTTCCTTTTGATTTCTGAGACATGTAGTTAGACATATATTAATCTGTCAGTCACCATCCCTAGCAAGAATGAAAGAGAGGGAGAGAAAGAAATGAACGTTTGTGAATATGAAGGCAAGTCCAGAGGCTAGGATACCTATTTTAACTGATGTCTGAATATTTCTTCTTGAGGATGCCCCTCCTATCTTTCAGAGGGGTTGACAAACTGCCCGGTCCAGGGCCTTTGGGATAGGCATCTGGGATGCCCAGCTATGGGGCCCAGTGGAGAGAGCACGTACTCTAGAGTGATGTACCACAATTTCAAATCTTTAATCTTCCCTTGTAATGTTAGCTGGATTATATATTCATTCACATGTGCTCTAGCAAGTTTAGTATGGGAGGGTTACCATCCTGATTTTAAAAACAGGGCTGGTGAGACAGCTCAGACATTGAAGTCCTTGCCTTGTGAGGATGAGAACCTCAGTTCTGTCCCCAGAATCATTAGTTGACAAAGAAAGTCAGGTACAGAGAGAGTGACATGTGCGTGGGGTTCACTGGCCAGCTAGCCTAGCCTACTACTTGGTGAGTGAAAGACCTGGTCTCAAAAAATGGTTTCCAAGAAACGATACCCGAGGTTGACCTCTAACGTCCATTTCCATATGCACACACGCATATGCACCTATACATACAGGATGCACATACATACATTCATAAATCAAACAAAAAAATTAAATTATATCCTACTTTTTCTGTCAAGTCCCTGACACGTGGAGTTAGGGAGTTGGCTTACTGGTAAAGCACTGTTATGTACAGGAGTTCTGATCTCCAGTACCCATGTAATGCCAGGCAGGCACAGTAGCAGCCATCAACAACCCTGGCATTCATTAGGCATATATAGGGGATTCCCCTGAGCAAGCTGCCTAGATAGACTGAGGCTTGGTGAGTTGCAGATTCATCAGGAGACTGACTCTTCCTCACTAAATAGAGTAAGAGAGTGATCAAGGAAGACACCTACTGTCAACTTTGAGCCTCCATGTACATTTATAAACACACAGCACCCCTCCACACACACAAATACAGCCACATGAGTGAATGAGATGGTTTGTATATGCTTGGTCCAGGAAGTGGCACTATTAGGAGGTGTGGCCGTGTTGGAGTAGGCGTGCCACTGTAGGCATGGGCTTTAAGAACCTCAGCCTAGCTGACTGGAGGTCAGTCTTCTCCTAGAGGCCTTCAGATGAAGATGTAGAACCTTCAGCTCCTCCTACACCATGCCTACCTGGACGCTGCCATGCTCCGGCCTTGATGATAATGCACTGAACCTCTGAACCTGTAAGCCAGCCCCAATTGAAGAGCTGCCTTGGTTATCGTGTCTGTTCACAGCAGTAGAACCCTAACTAAGACAACATTCATACACCCACATGCACACCACGCACAGATACATGTGCAACCAAAAAACAAAATAAAAAAGTTTGTGATGTTTATCTCCTCACTCTGTAACACAACATGGAAAGGGAGAAGAGATAGTCTGGTTAGATGGACTGGTGTTCAAATCTCTCCCTAGGTGAGGGGCAACAGAGCACTTGCCTAGAATGGTAAGGCACTCACCTAAGCAACAGTTGGCTTAGTAACTCCTATTTCTAACAGGTGGAAGGAGTAAAGAGACAGAAAGGGGCAGACCTTTAGGTTTATTTGCTTACCCTTGAGTGGGTGAGTACGCTTGGGAATATGGAACGCTACGAAAGCTGCCCTCCTCTTTATGGAGACACCAAACATGTGCTTTCCAAGCTTTCCTGGGCTGTGACCAGCCGCAGGGGAAGGATCCATTGCCTCCTCTAGGTTATCTCTAGCTCTGTCTTAGGGGGATACCCTTCCCAACCTGGGGTGGTAGAGTCCAGAACCAAATTCTCTCAAGTGCTTCCTTCTGCTTGTATAGATCAATTGGACATCTAGAACGTAGACCCAATGTCTACCCACCTCAGTCTGTAATCCCAGAAACATCTACTAGTCAGTTTTTATTCAAAGCTCAGGCCTTTTACTTGGCACATGCTGTTTTCTGGACATAGGTAGATGAGGATCAAGGCTTCTATGTGGATGGAAGCAACTCTAATTGGATGAAGACGGAGGAGAAAGAAAGGAAGCAATGCCAGTGGTCCTTTCATTTATAAAGCCTTTCTCCTCCGTGCAAGGTTACTGGTGTGCAGAGAAGGCAATTAAAATGGGGCTCAGCTAAAAATGCCACAAAACAGAAATCAAATAAAATATTAAATACTCAAGTGTCATTATTAAATAAGTGTTTGCTGGAGAAGGTCCTTAGACACTAACAGAGTCCACAGAGCCCAGAAAGCCCTGAGCAGAGTGGGTAAGACATAGTCTTGCCCAACACCAGTAACTAAAATTATTTGGCTGTTTTAGCACACGCCTCTGTTGTGCCGAAAGTGAAAAACAAGTACAAAACTCAAAATCAATGTTTCATTTTCGATTTTTTTTTTTTTTTTTTTTGAGACAGGATCTCATGTAGCTCAGGCTGGTCTTAAACTCACTACATAGCCAAGGATGACCTTGGACTCTGTCCTCTTGCCTCCATCCTCCCAGTGTTGCGATTACCACTTCAGGTTTATCTGGTACTAGGGTGGGACACATTTGCTTCATGCAAATGAGGCAAGCAGTTTACCAACTGAGCCATATTCCCAGCCCCTACATTTCCCAGTGTCCTGTGCTCCTGGCTGCTTTGCTAGAACAAATCACATCTCTCGTTAGCCTGGACAAGCTGTACTGTATAGCAAATTAGAATCTGTGAATTGTGTCCGCTCCTGCTCTGGACTACCCTGAAACATCTGTAATGTGCTTGCACCAAAGAAAACCCATGGAAAGAACACACAGAAAGTACTGAAATTATGGCTATTCACATAACAGCTTCCACACTCAGTGGAGAGACAAGAAACTCTTTCATCTACTAAAAAAAAACTCTAACATGATAAAGAAAGGTATTCGATGTTGACAGAATCACATATGAGACAGATTTAGAAGACCTAAGAGGTGGTTTGTTTGTTTTTGGGGGTGTGTAAGCATACATATACATGTTGTGTGCACGGATGCATGTGTGAAAGTATTTGTGTACCTTCATATTCATCTGAGTAGTGACCAGAGGATAACCTCAAATACAATTCTTTGGGTACTGGCCACCTTGATTTTTCGTGACAGGATCTCTCATTGAAACTGAAGTTCACTCATTAAGCTACAAGGACTAGCCAGTGAGAGCAGAGCAAGGACTGTTAACCTACTTCTGCTTCCCAACAGAGAGAGAGAGACCCACTCACTACCTGTTGTCTAACACTCTTCTTCCATCCTGCATAGAAGCTCTTTAAGCAGAGCTTTGAGTAAAAGACTCCAAAGAGCTTCAGGAAGTGTCCGAAACTGACCAGATTCACTAGGCCCCTCCCTGCCAGAGTAAGCAATAAAAGCTGAGAGCCCTCAGAAACAAAGAAAGCTGATCTACAAAGAGGACTTTTCAGCAGAGAAAAGCTGCAAAGAAGAGTGAGTCAGCACCTGCCTGGAAAAAGCAGAAACCAGCCATGCTGCCAGGCAGAGGTTTAGACCAAATGAAGCACTTGGAAAGGACACTATCTAACCTGTTGAGCTGCCTGCAGGCTGTGCAACTGTGCAGGACACCCTACCCAGGGTTAAGTAGATGCTTGTGTTGTATCTTCCCACTAAACGTTTTGTCACACACCACCAACTCACTAAGCTTTTAAAATATGTGTTCTGTGGGTTGAACATGGGTCTTCACCTTTGCAAGGCAAGCACATTACCAACTAAACCATCTCTCTAACACACCACCCTCTTTGTTATGAAATGGGGTCTCACTATGTATCTTTGGCTGGCCCAGAACTCTCTCTATAGACTGGGCTGGCCTTGAACTCACAGACATTAGCCTGCTTCTGCCTCCTAGGTATTGGTGTTAACAGCGAGCACTACCATGACCATCCTGACTTTTTTTTTTTGGAGACAGGATTTCATGTAAGCCAAGTTGTTCTTGAATTTACCCTATTGCCCAAGATGACCTTGAACTCATGATCTTCCTGTTTTCACCTTTCTAGTGCTGTGAAGGCATGCCACGATTGGTTTATGCAGTGCTGAGGATGGAGCCCAGAACTTCTTGCATCCTAGGCAAGCACTGTACCAACTGAGGCCCCAGCCCAGCCCTAGAACTTGAGTTTCAATTCTAAACTGTGTGACCTTGGATGGGTCACTTTAATCTCTCCAAACCTCAGTTCCTACTATATAAGTAGACGGGGACCAGACTAGCTACCTCTGGATCCCTTACAGCTCTAAAATCCTGATCCTTAGTGTAAACACAGCCTGGGCTTGTTTTTTTTTTTTTTTTTGTTTTGCTTTCCTGTTGAACCCTCTGTACATCATAGAGTAGGTGAAAGCCAGAGAAACAAGATCCTTGGGAAGCACGTAATCTGAATAACCAGAAGGGATGTAATTAAAATCAGGGTTCTGTTCCCACAAACACACCCAAGGATCTTCCCATACAAACATCACAGTAATTAACTAACCTGCAAACCACAAGATGCCACCCTCCAGGCCCTGCTGGGCTTAGCTAGCAGCCTGACTCAGGAATCCAGGTTGTCCTCACCTCCCAGTCAGCAAGCCTGGCTCCTGACAGCATTCAAGCATGTTTTGCCCGTGGCTTTGGTGAGACAGGAGCATTTTTGAAAGTCGTGCAGGGGCATGAATACATTTCTGGAATTTTCAAAATCATTACACTGATGAGAAGAAATGCCGGGGAGCCAGCTTGCATCTGAATATCCTTGCATCTGCACTAAAGCCCTCTTTTCTCCTCCCTTTGGCTGCAAGAAGTTTACCAGAGTTGCTGCCAAATTGGTTTCTCAAGGAAGCTGGCTTTGGCAGGACCCTCTCCAGGGATGTAGGCCTCACTGTCTCAGTCCTCCAGGGCTGGGGCATTCCACTGGTTGGGCCAGTCCCTGGCACCATCTGACCAGAGTGGAGTCTATTTTCAACCTCCTCCTTTTTTAACAACCTTATGTCATGCGTTCACCCAGACTGGCCTTGTGATCCAGAAATTATATTTGTCCTGTCATCTGGCTAACCTGATAAACTTATAGTGCCCCGGCTGGGGTGCATAGGGCCAACTGAGGACAGCTGAGGAGGTCTGCTTTAAGTCCCTAGATAACATCGGGGAGAGATGTCCTCAATCACACATTACAAATGAGGACTAGGAGGACCTGCCTGAGAAAGATAATGTGTTCTCAGACATTTCTGGAGTCAGTTCATTGGGCAGGCATTTTGGCTATCTTTATAATCTCAATGGCTTCACCCCTGGGGACCCGGCATTCTGAAGGCACCATGCATCGGATGATCTGAATTCAACAGCTGAAAACTGATGAGCAGCTCTACGTAATCTGGCCAGTTGACAGACTAGCAGCTGCTGTCTTGCCTGGAAGTGTATTCCAAGTGCAGAGCTGGGGGCAAGTGAGATGGCTCAGCACATAAAGGTGATTGCTGCCAAGTCTGATTACTGGAGTTTGGTCCCTGAGACCAACAGGGTAGAAGGAGAGAAATTATTTCCACAGGTTGGTTGTTCTTTAAAAAAAAAAAAAAATTTTACTCCATGTGTGTTTTGCATGTATATATGTATGCCTGTATACTACCATGGGAACACAATGCCCAAAAGAGGATGTGGGACAGCCATTAAGTCATGGCTTGTGATTTGCCATGTAGGTGCTGGGAATTAAACCTAGGCCCTCTGAAAGAGTAGCCAGTGCTCTTAACTACTGAGCCATCTGTCCAGCCGGCCACAAGTTGTCCTTTGACCTCCACTTGTACGTTGTGACATGTGTGCTTCCCCCACCCCAAATAATTAAATGTTAAGAAAAATGTTTTAAACAAGTACAGAGTTGGTTTGGAAAGATAGATCAATCCGTAATTGCAAATACAAGGACCTGAGTTTGGTTCCCAGCAGCCACAGGAAAAAATGCCAGATATGGTGGTATATACTTGTAATCCTAGTGCTAGGAGCTGGGGATGGGGCTTGCTGGCTTAACCTACATAGTGAGCTCTAGACCAGTTAGAGACCTTGTCTGAAAAAAAGAGGTAGAGGAGCCAGCAAGATCAGGAAGTGTAAGTGCATGACATATTTTGCTTGGTGACCTGAGTTCTAACCCCGGAATACTGGATGGAAGGACAGAACCAGCTCCCTAAAGTTGTCCTCTGACCTGCATAGGAGTTCAGGGGCTGGCATGTGCACCCACATACTAGCAATATGAATAGAGTAAAAATTAAGGAAAATCAAGATGGATGACATCTGAAGAACAGCGCCCAAGGCTGTCTTCTAACCTGCACATAAGTGTGTGTGTATTATATATGTGCATACATATGTATTATATTTTGTATATATACATATATATATATATGTACATATACACAAAACTCATATGCTTTCTATAGACACACAGCCTCAAGCCCCACTGTGAGCCTTCTCAGTTAGATTCTTCATATTAGCAAGACTCTCACAGGGACTAGAGTACACATAGATAATTGGGAGCTAGAGCCCAGCAGACCAAGATGGGGCAGAAAAGCTGAATGTGTCCCAATTCCCAGCCAGTGTGGCAGGTTCAGAGGCAACTGTGCAAGAAGAAAGTAGGAGTAGGTCTGTACTGTATTCCAGGCTTACAACTATGCCTGTGATTCAGACAGAGCCCCACATTTGAGCAGGAGCCCAGAGGTGTCATAAACAGGTGTCCTCATTAGCAGATTCAGCCATCTGTGTTAATTCAGTGGAATTTCACTTTAAATTGGAAAACTTGATTCCAGTTTTAGCAATAAAATAAATTAATTAAAAGAAAAAAAAATTTTTTTTTTGAGCCCAAGCTGCTCAAACTCCGTATGTACCTGAGGATGAACCAGAATTACGGATCCTCCTGCCTCTCTTCCTCCTGAGTGCTGGCTGGCATTACAGGTGTGTACAAACCACACCCAATTTATACAGTGCTTGGGGATGGATGTATGCTAAGCAAGCACTCTGCCAGCTGAGCTACACAGCCTAACACCAAAGTTGAGATGGAAGATCTGACAGTGAGCCAACAAGTTATTTCCCACATCCTTATGGTAACTTATTACTTGATTTGAAAAGCAAGTCATGCCTGGCCTAAGCTTACAGGGATCTTCCTCCAAGTATTTGTTAGGGAAAGATGGGGTGGGGTAGGGTGGGGGGAGGAGGGTGAGGGTGAGGGTGAGAAGGTGACTTCTTTGGGAGACCTGGTGTCAATCTTCCAAAAGGGCCATTTGAGAACCTCCTATGACCCAGTGAGGGGTTTGCTTCTGGCTTTTGATTTTCAGCCTGGATTCATGAACCCAGGGTCTTTCTTGGTACAGGTATACTCTTCAGTTGCCAAGGATGGTGGGAAGCCTCCACTCGCATCTGTATTATAATAAATGCATTATAAATGAGCAAGTAGGAGACAGTAAGGAAATGATGTTTTACTTTTAAATGCTAATTACGAAGCCCTGGTACTGTTAATGTGCAGGGTGTTCTGTCAATTTTTAATGTTTATGCCAAGTGTAGTCTTCAATTTAACATGAGCTTTTAATCCTTTGAGTACTAAATTGCCTTTTAATGCTTGCAGAACAACATTGTGTTTGTACAGAGTCAGGTCTGAAAAATGTATTTAGTACAAGGTATGTTGTGGGAATGCAGAGAGAAGATGGGGGAGGGAAGATAACTTTTTTTTTTTCCTCCCTCTAAGAAGATGTGCTGGCAAGAACAAAAATCAACAGGCTCCCAGTCTCCTCTACATCATTTCCCATTCTTTCTGAGGTTGCTGTGAGGGGTCTCTCCTGTTGCAGATTTAACCCTGCAGTGACAGCTCTCAGCTCCCAGGAACATGATCAGCCCCAGGGTGCACCTTGCCCCATCAAAGGAACGCCTGCAGAAACCATTGCGAAGGAAGATTCTGACCACCCTCCTGGCATGCACCAAGCTAGAAGGGAAGGGGGGCTCAGGGCATGCTCAGGGCATGCTCAGAGGCGTCTGAGCATTTCCTGCTACCACACAGAGGGAAGACTTATTTTCTCTAACGACAGAACTGGGGAGGCAGGGGATGTGGCTTAGTTTGTAAAGCGCTTGTCTGGCATGCATGGAGCCCTGGATTCAATACCCAACACTACATAAACTGAGTATGGTTGGTCTATGTCTGTGATTCCCAACAATTAAGAGGCAAAGGGAGAATGATCAGAGGGAGAATGACCCTGTCTCAAAAAGTAGAGCAAAGCTCACTCATGTGTAAGTCAGAACGGGGTGATGGGAGAGTAGGCAGCTCATCTGGACAATGTTTTGTTTTCTTTTTTTCTGGGGACTACTGTATAGGCAGGGAGTCAGCAACCTGTTGCTTAGACCTACACCACACCCAAAGTTCACTCTGATCCATATCTCTGTTCCAGAATTTTCCTTTGAGCTCTTAGTAGGCCACATTGATTTCCTTATGCTTACCAAGTATGTACTTTATTTTGGAATTCTATATAACAGTAAGTAACACACACACACACACACACACACACACACACCCAGCTTTATTATCATTCAGACCGTGACTACAACTCTGTGGTACTGGGGCTCAATTCCAAACACCAGATTATAAAACAAGTGCTTCGGGTCTATGGATGCAGCTCAGTTGGTAGAGTGCTTCTCTAGAATGCAAGAAGCTCTGGGTTCCATTGCTACCTCTGCATAAGCTGACCCAGTGACCGTGTCACAATCATCCAGCATTCAGCAGATGGAGGGAGGAAATCAGTTCTCTCCTACCATATGGATCCCAGGGAACAAACTCGGTATGTTATATTTGGTAGTTTGTACCTTTAACTCACTTGAGTTATCTTGTTTTCCTGAAGCCTAGTGCTTAGTACCTTATATTTGGAGAAACTGTTCTTCTGGACACAATCAGTTGGGTAAATACAATTTATAGAGTTTGGTGTATCTGGGCTGAGGGCAGGATCAGCAGTGGTACACCTGTCATCCCCCAGCCTTGGCTCCTGGACACTCCTAGTCCTTCCTTACTGGGGCAGGAAAAGAAAACATAAAAGGAGATCTGAATATAGTCTATATTCAGAAAGTCAGTTTTCTAGAAGAAAGCATTTGCTTCCAATGTTTCCCTTCAGTGAGCAGGCATTCCCAAGGAACAATGGTCTACCTTTGTGTTTGGTAAACTGCCTAATGATTAAATAGCACACCCCCAACATTTGAATATCAAAAGGATGTGGTCCCACAGGAGAGCCAATTGCCTGCTGATGAACTTCCATACAGCCAGTAAGAGCGGAGGGATCGGCAACTGCAGAGAAATTATGAGGTTCTCTTACTCCATAGTTTTGACAAGGACATGACATACCGTGTGGAGTCCAACAGCTGCCACTTACAGCGGGGGCAAGTGGCCACTCTAAATATGGGCTTTCCCGAATCTGCTTATTATGTGGTTGGCTGTGTTATAATTTGATTCAAAACCCTGCATTAGCCTTAGAGGTATAAGTACAAGGGACAGACAGGGCTTGAATTAGACCACAACTGTGAAGGGGGTCTTTGTCCTCTGACATATTATACAGATTTTTAAAAATATTTATTTTATTGTTTTAAAACTCTCTCTTTCTCTCTCTCTCTCTCTCTCTCTCTCTCTCTCTCTCTCTCTCTCTCTCTCTCTCTCTTTCTCTCTCTCTCTCTCTTTCTCTCTCTCTCTCTCTCTCTCTCTCTCTCTCTCTCTCTCTCTCTCTGTGTGTGTGTGTGTGTGTGTGTGTGTGTGTGTGTGTGTGTGTTTGGGTGTGCTTGTGTGATTGCAGGTGCCCAAGGAGGCCAGAAGAGTGATTCAGAGTCCCTGGAGCTAGAATTACAAGTGACTGTGAGCCACATGGGTGCTGGGAACTGACCTCAAGTCCTCTGCAAGAGCAGTACTTGATATTAAGCACTGAGCTATTTCTCTGGTCCCTGGCCACAGATTTTAAGAAAGTCAGCCATCACATAACCCACCCCCAAACATCAAGAGGAGCAGTCTGTACACTCTGCCTTGGCTAGACCCATCTACCTATTCTTAGTCCCAATTGATTCATTTATATCTTAGTGCTTTCACAAAATAACTGCAGTAGGGAGGCCAAAGCAGAAGGATCAGAGGGTCTAGGCTAGGATAGGCTATTTAGCAGGGCACTGTCTTAATGAGCACCCCCCCACAGACAGACATACACACACACACACACACACACACACACACACACACACACAGAGAATAGCCTAGGTGCCTGGGTTCCATCCAGTATACTCTAAGGAACAATCAAGTCTCTACTGGTAAACAAGTCAAACAAATGAATACAGTGCACTCTAGGTACCCTGACGTGAGTCAGTAAGTCTTAAGGAAAGACCATGTTCCTACTGGGAAACTACCGAAAATGAATAAATGAATGAGCAAATGAATGGACAAATGAATGAAAACACTCTATAGCCTCAGAGTCTGGTTTTGATTAAGAATGACTTAAGGAAAGATCATGTCTCTGTTGGTAAGCTACTAAAAGTTCAACGAATGAATGCATGAATACATTTTAGCCTGGGTATCTGTTTGATTCAGTATGATTTAAGGGGAAATCATGTCCTTAGGTAAGCCACTAAAGTAACACCAGTGTGCAGTTCCTATACCCTCACGATGTGCCACACTCATCATTCTTTAACTGCTCTGTAAAGGATTCCATTTCCTGGTCTTTGCAACTCAATAGGGGTACATGACTGGCTCTTGGCTGTGACCATGGCAGAGATGAGTGGGTCAGTTTTCAGACTCCTTTCTTCAGGTTGGATGGACATAGAAGATTAGGAAGCAAAGCTACCATTGAGATGAAGGGTTGGGTTTCAGAGCTGCTGCATACACCAGGGTCGTTTACCACCCAGGACTTATCAACACTAAGACTCCTTCATCAACAGCAAAGGGCTTAGCTATTAATTTTAAGCTTTTATTCATTTTGGCGTTTTATTTGGTATGGAAGCTATTTCTTGGGACCTTCGATTACTCTCAGAACAAACAAGCAAGCAAAAAACAAACTCTTCAGATGTTCCATAGAACTTTCTTCCATCTATAAAATGGGGATAATTGCTTAAAAAAAAAAAAAAAAAAACAACCCTAGATACATGCAATGAAAAAAATAGATAACATGGAAGAGTAATAACAAAATACAGCAAGTAATTTCCAACTAGCATCAATACTCAACATTAGTGTAAAACTCCATAGCATCTATTTACCTTATATAAAACAAACTGGAAAATCTGAGTGCTCTATATGAGGTTCTTTCTGGCCCTATCCAGCTTGGCCGGGGGGGGGGGGGGGGGGGAAGCGGCTGGAAAAAGAGCTCATGCCCACTGACCTTGCTGTGAGGCATGGCTCAGAAAGGGCTCTTCTCCATACCTCCCTATTCTCTATTATGACATTTTCTTCTCCTAGGAAAGGGCTGGGAGAACGTGACATTATTATTTCCTCATTTGGGATGGATTGCTACAGGCCTGGGCACGCAGGCAACGGTGCCAGTGCAGTGATTTATGGAGCCTTGTTCCTCTCCTGGCCCCATGATATGGTTATAACTCTCTCTTTCACAGCAAGGATTACAGCGTTCTAATGACTCACTGCCCACACGTTATCTTCCAAAAACCTGCTGGGTTTAGAGCGGGTGGTTGTTTTCTAGGTAGTAATTAGTATTTTCCCCTTTCTGTCTTTAAGACTTTTCAGCTTCTCTAGAATCCTTTTTTTATTAGCTCCAGGAAAGCTGGGCAGAGGTGCCTGATCCAATATAAAGCCCTGTACACTTACCATATATCCGTGTGTGTGTGTGTGTGTGTGTGTGTGTGTGTGTGTGTGTGTGCGCGCGCGCGTGCTCGCAGTAGGTGTGTATGTGTCAACATGTGCCCGGTAGTGTGCATGTATGCATGTATTCATGGAGACAAGAGGTTGAGGTTAGGTATCTTCCTTGACCCTTCAAATTATTACTATTAGTGACAGGAGTCCCCTATTTATCCCTGGCTGGCTTTGAATTCACTATGTATACCAGGCTGGCCTGCAACTCAGTGATCTTAAAGGCATGTACCACCATTCCTGACCACCTTATTTTTTGAGACATTGTCTCACTAAACCTAGAGGTCCGTGATTAGTCTAGGCCAACTAGCCAATGAACTCCAAGGACCCATCAATGTCTTTGGTTTTTTTCTAGCACTAATGCTTCTGGATTTTATGTGGGTTCTAGGGGGCGAGGGAATGGGGTACGTCCGAACTTTGGCCCTTATGCATGTATGGCAGGCATTCTAGTGATTCACAGTCCCAGCTCCATCCACCTAAGGAAACCTTACTCTAAGTCACCTTGAATGACCTATGTAGTTCAGGCTAGTCTGGCATTTGAGATTCTCCTCTCTCTACCTCCTGAATGCTGGGATTGCAGATATGCGCCATGATGGCCAGAAATCAAACCCAGGGCTATACAAATGCTAAGCTAGCAGGCCATCAATCAACTAAGTTACACCCCCTGCCCTTTGGCTCCCCAGCTTTTGGAGATGGAGTCACATACTATGCTGCTCAAGCTAGACTCGAGTTCACTATGATCCCCATAATGGCCTTGGATTTGAGATCTTCCTCTACCTACCAAATGCTGGGGTTACAGACATGTGCCACCATGCATTATGGCTGGCTACCAGCTTTTTGACTGAGGCTATGCGTGCTCTCCAAACACACAGCCGTGCCAACCCCAACACCACTATGCAAGAGGTGACAAGCATGCTTCAGTGGGTACGGCTACAGCGTGGTCCATCCCACTCAGGGCCAGCTTTCAAGGGACAATTGTGTTCAGCTTTGGGTGGACACTGTTAGCTTGATGGTGTCACTGCCGTTTTACAGAGGAGAAAGCTAAACTGGGTGAACATGCCCACGATTACACAGCCAGCCAAGGAGAAAGTTCTGGAACCATTTGCTCACATTCATATCTCAAGGCAGGAAATGACCATAGTACAGGATGTTGGGTGAAAGTGAGAAATTAAAAATCCACAATGGAGGAATCTGGGGAGATAGCTCAGTTGGTATACTGCTTGCTTTACTTCGCAAGCTTGAGGATTGCATTCAATTCTCAAAATCAGCTGGGCAGTGGTGGCGCATGCCTTGAATCCCAGCCCTTGGGAGGCAGAGACAGGTAGATTTCTGAGTTCCAGGACAGCCAGGGCTACACAGAGAAACCCTGTCTAGAAAAACAAGAAACAAACAAACAAACCCCAAAACTAAACAAAACTCTATAACAAACCAAAAATCATCAATTCCCAAAATCAATACCAAAAAAAAAAAAAAAAAAAAAAAAAAAAATTTGGTGTGGCAGGGAAATGGCAGCACACACCTTTAACACCAGCACTTGGCAGGCAGAGTCAGGCCTGAACTCAAGGGCAGCATGGTCTATAGAGCAAGTTCCAGGACAGTCAGGACTACAGAGAGAAACCCTATCTTAAAAAACATCCATCCAAAGACGGGCGGTGGTGGCGCACGCCTTTAATCCCAGCACTTGGGAGGCAGAGGCAGGCGGATTTCTGAGTTCGAGGCCAGCCTGATCTACAGAGTGAGTTCCAGGACAGCCTGGGCTATACAGAAAAACCCTGTCTTGAAAATCAAAAAAAAAAAAAAAAAATCCATCCATCCATCCATCCATCCATCCATCCATCCTAGTAAATTCAAAAACAGGGTGGCTAGCACCCTGAAAAAGACATTTGAAGTTGTTCTCTGGCCTGTACATCTTCACACAGGAATACAGTGCTGGGGACCCACCCAAGACAAGAACATCAGACTAGGCGAGGAGGTAGGTTTGAACATCATGTGTATAGGTGCAGGTGGTACACAAGTATGATTGTTCTCTACATTGTTATTTTTAAGACACGTGTGTGTGTGTGTGTGTGTGTGTGTGTGTGTGTGCGTAAATGCCTCTGTACATGCTGGAAGTTAAGTCAGTGTTGGATCCCTGGAGCTGGAATAACAAGCAGCTATGAGCTGCCCACCATGATTGCTGAAAACCAAATTCTGGTCCTCTGGAAAAGCAGCACACACTCTTAATCGCCAAGTCATCTCTCCAGCTCTCCCATTGCATTTTTTTGAGACAAAGGTCTCTTACCTAACCTGGCACTTATTGACTACTGGCTAGCCAACAGGCTCCAGGAGTCCTCTTGTCTCTTCCTGCCTACTTCGGGATAACAAGCACATGCTGCAACATCTGGCTTTTTATGGGGGTGCAGGTTTTCATAGCTGGTGTCTGTCAGGCACTTTACCATCAGAGCCCTCTTCCCAGAGCCGAGGGCCACTCATCATTGTAGATTCCAAGCAAGTTGTGTAGCAGGTGGCCTGGAAACCAATGCACAGGACCCTCCTTTCCCTTTCTAGTCCCAATCTGTCTCCAGTAATTTCCCCCATCCTTCCCTACAGAGCTAAGGGTGAGTCTTCTTGTCCCCACCCCTAGGCAAAGGGCAGCCATGAGCCCTGCAGAGGCTCAGAGCTGGGGAAACACCATTCCAACAAGTCTCGGGGCCCACCAGGGAGTAGAGCCTGGAAAACCAGTTTAGATTCGCAAGGAGCCTGGTATTAAGCTCACCAGTGTCCTGGCTCAGGCAGCCATGCATGTTAGGGCTTGTGAATAATAAAAAGAAGAACTTGTAATTCTACTAAAAAATGAAATTCCACCATTTCTGCAGAATAAACAAAACCCAAATATCACATTAGCTCTGCAATATGTCTGGCTCCGGGGCTTCAGACTCTCATTACTGCTGGATTTTCTCCATGAAGGATCCCCCATACTCCCCCCTGCACCCCAAATAACAAAACACGCAGCCTCATGACGAATTTTCTTTCTTTCTTTCTATCTTCTGTCTGCCTGTGGTCTATCCATATCAGCAGCTGATAGAGAAAAGTCACCAAGACAATGAATGTCTGTCTACAGTCCTTTGGCCTGGTGCGCTCTGAATTGTCGCGCAGAGAGTTCTTAGGGCCCCCATAGGGCGACACAGAAAGAAGTGCCCCTCTCGATTTAAGAAAGATGAAAAGATCAACCCCCAGAAGCCTATGCTTTTGCTTGTGTGAGGTAACTCAGAGGGTGTCAAAGATGGGTTGCTGGCTCTGGGTTCAAAGTGATTCTGCCCCAGAGGGGCTGGATTCAGACAGTGATGGATCAAAGGCTCTAGTAGGTGGCAGCAGCTAGCGCCTCAGTGGCAGAGAGCTTTGACGCCCTTCTTTGAAGACATCTGGCACCTCAGATCTCTATGCAGGAGGGTGTGGCAATGTCTGTGTGTCGGGGTTCCCAGGACACCACCACAAACCCCAGGATCAATGTGAATATCCTCATGCAGGGTGTCTTATAGCTTTGGATGGTCTAAGTACGAAGGCAAGAATAAGTTTGAACTTCTGGTCCTTCTGCCTCCATCGTCTAAGGGCTAGAATTACAGGTCACCATAACCTGGCCAGTTTTAATTTAAATTTTATATTACTATTGTGTATGTGTATGCTGTGTATGTGTTGGTGTGTGTGGGGGAGGTGCCTGTGACATAGCATGCATGTCAAGGGCAGAAGACAACTCTCTGCGTAGCCATCTTTGTGTGGGTTCTGGGATCAAACTCAAGTTATTAGGATCCTCTGGAAAACCCTTTACCCACTGAGCCATCTCATTTGGCCTAATTTGAAACAGGATCTTATATAGTCCAGTCTGGTTTAGCACTTAGTATGTAGCCAAGGATGAGCTTGCTCTCTTGATGCTTTTTTTAGGGGGGGAGGGGGGATGTTTCGAGACAGGGTTTCTCTGTGTAGCCCTGGCTGTCCTGGAACTCACTCTGTAGACCCGGCTGGCTTCGAACTCAGAAATCCGCCTGCCTCTGCCTCCCAAGGGCTGGGATTAAAGGCGTGCGCCACCACCGCCCGGCTTCTCCTGATGCACTTGCTTCCTCATCCTAAGTGCTGAGATTACAGATGTGTGCCACCACACCTGGTCTACATGGTAACCAAACCCAGGGCTTTGTACATGCTAGGCAAGCATTCTACTAAGTAAACTATATGTCAAGCATTTGGCCATTTTTAAAAAGAGCTCAATTAAGCACACAGTCTATCAGCTAAGACTCAATTATTCAGGACTGATGGAATGGCACGATTGCTAAGGTCTGTGGGAGACCCTTGTTACAGTTCATCTGTCCTCAATGCTTCAGAAAAACAATATTCATTCGTGTAGCTGCCCTGCTACTCTTCCCAGGCAGAGAAAGTATGACTACCCCAAGGAATCCGTGAAAAGGAGGAAGAAAAAGAAAATACCCAGAGAGGCTTGGATGGGCAGGGATCTGGGAAAGTAGTCATTTGCTGGATCCAGACTTGGGTGGGACAACCCTTCAGAGTCTGCAAGAAAACAGGTCCCCAGGCTTCTCCGTGCCAGTTCCTAGAAACAAGTCACTGCTCCTGTGGTCAAGAGCTATCTGGAGGCTGCACTGCCAACTGAGTGACTCCACACTCAGAGTCCTTACCATGCCATGGGGGAGAGGAGCCTAATGACAGCCATAGGTTTCCTTATAGCTCAGATCCCTTCATGTAATGATATTATTGATGGGTAATGTCAAATTAAGACACTTGGCAATATTCTATAACAATGACACTATTGATGGATAAAATCAAATTAAGACATTCAGCAATATTCTAGAACTGGCCCTGGCAGTGGTCTGAGAGGATGGCAAACCTTACGCCACCTAGTGTTCATGTCTTCAGAAGTTTTTCTTTTTCCTTCTAGAGACAGGGTCTTAACGCAACCCAGGCCAGCCTGGAACTGTAGCTAAGGATGACCTTGAGTTTCTGATCCTTCAATCTCAACCTCTTGGTGCTGGAATTATAAAAATGTATCACTGTGGTAGTTTGAATAGGCACTGTTAGGAGGTGTGGCCTTGTTGGAGGAAGTGTGTCATTGTGTAGGAGGGCTTTCAGATCCGATGCTTGAACTCTGCCTAGTGCAGAAGAAGGCCTTATCCTGTCTGCAGCCAAGAGTCTCTTCTAGGCTGCCTTGCCTTTGGATCAAGATGTAGAATGCTAAGCTCCTTCTCCAGAGCCATGTCTGCCTGCCTGCTGCCATGCTTCCCGCCACAATGATGATGGACTGGACCTACAAAACCGTAAGCCAGGCCCAATTAAATGTTTTCCTTTATAAGAGTTGCCTTGGTCATGGTGTCTTTTCGCAGCAATTGCAACCCTAACTAAGACAGTCACCATCAACATAACCAAATAAAAATAATCACAGAGCCTACCTCTACCCCAAGGATACCTCTTCCACCTTTTCCTGTGCTCTACATGAGGTAGATGTAAAAACAAAACCACAGTGCCAGGTGTAGGACATTTTTCTTAAGAGGTATTGATCAGGGACTCTCCAGGAGGCCCTCAAACTATACAGGCTCTTGCCATTGTACTTGGTTGCCTACCAGACCTAGGTGTTAAGATCCTGTTGCCAAAACAACCACACCCATTGGTTGAAGATACAGTGGAATGAAGGTGGAACTGAGCAGGAAGCTTCCTCAAGTCTTGAGATCAAGATAAGAGGGTTTGCCCACACTGCAGTAACTAAGAAGAGATCCTGTCTCAAAGGGAAAGGGTGTCTCTGACCTCCACATGTGTGATGGCACATGGGTTCATCCACTGACTGACAATGCACACCTGTGCACACATACACTGACAATGCACACACACACCCTATACACACTCAAAGATAAAACACAAACAAATATACAAACAAAAGTTTTGAGTATCCTAGATTAAACTAAGAGTTGTTTACCTTTTGTTTTTAGTAATGGAGACCTCGACAATCAAACCACACTTGAATTTGAGGGCAACACCATTTTTCCATTGGGGATTTCTGTCTGAGAGAAGTTACCTCCTTTTGTTTAGAGCATGCCAATGAATGGCACTTCCCTGATGGCTATTCTTTCTGAGTGGGTGGGCTTGAACTGGGATGAGTACATTGGATTTCTTAGATTCTAGGGTTTCCCATAACTCTGCAGCTGAGAAGTTTAGGGTGTTCTGTGTTCCAAGTAGAGGTCAGTATTTGTTCCTAAATGTGTATGAACACAATCCTGTCTCTTCTTCCGTTAGCTTGCATGCCACCAGACTGTGCTGGTGATGGTGGCAAAAGGCAATATAAAGATGCGAAATCCATGATTCTCTCTAAATGACTCTTCAGCCAGCTATCAACATGTGAGTCCCAGCAAGCATACCACAGAGTTGAAGAAAACCCGTGTGGGATCCTAGTTGCCTTCTTTTAAGTTTGTGAGGAGACTGAGGGAGCTATTACCAAGGTCAGCATAATTTGGGGCTATATGCACAGGTGCTTGTGGGCTTACATGTATGTACATATGTGTGTGTGTGTGTGTGTGTGTGTGTGTATGTGTATGAGACGGTCAGAAGACAACAGTGGATTTCATTCCCTGGGAGCTGCCCATATTCTTTCTTTTTGAAATAGTGTCTTTCACGGGCTTCAGGGATTCTCCTGCCTCCACCTCTCCATTGCCAAGGTGACAAGGGAGCACCACCACACCTGCCTTGACCATCAATTTTTTTTTTTTTAAATTTTAAGATTTATTTTATGTGTATGAATATTTTCCTTGCAAATATGTATGCATACCACATGCATGTTTGGTGCTCACAGAGGTCAGAAAGAGAGTGCTCGGTCTCCTGGAGCTAGAGTTGTAGATGGTTGTGAGCCACTGGAAATTGAACCCGGGTCCTCTGCAAGAGCAACAGTGCTCTAAATCACTAAGTCACCTCTTTAGCCCCAACTATTGTTTTTTTTAAAAATAGTTCCTTGGCGGCAGAGGCCACCATGTTTTCTGGGCTACATTTTATTTCACAGAGATTGACACTTGAGCAGAGGGAGACCAGAAGGGCTCCTAGTGGTTGTCGTCACTGGGCTATTTGAAGGATCACAGTGTGAAATGTATCTGAGAAGAAAAGTCTCAGTTTTCCATCTCAACTGTTGACTCTTCCAGTCCACAGGGTCATCAAACACTTCTACATGTGTCACCGTTACACAGGGTGGAAAAGGAGCACCGTTCTCTGTCCTTAAGTACAACGAGATGCTTGGAGGGCAGCGATTAGACTTTGGACTCCTTTTTACACATGTTTACACAACACAAAGTCAAATAATGAGGGGCTGATAAGCCTGTCTGCAGGTTAAGCCTGACTAATGAGGATGTCTGGGTAGGGCTAGGCCTGGCAAAGGAACTGCAGTTCAGCCTGACACAGAGGGGGCTGGATCATCTATTCTTGCAAACCGTACAAGCAGCCTGGTGGTCTGATGGAGCCAAGGCAGGCAGCAACCAAAATGGCAAAGAGAAGGGTCTGGCAAGGTTCTAGGTCTGATCAGACTAGTCAACTGCCTCTGAGCGGGCTGGCCTGGCCCTGGCCCTGGCCCCGGCTCCAGCCCTTGCACAGCAGAGACCCTCCTGGCACTACAGTGAAGTCAATCTTTCTGCCAGCTGTCTGCAGCACAGTCTGCTTGCTCCTGCACAAATGGTGGTGATTCAGCCATTGGGGGATGCTTCTGGGGCAGTGTTCCTGGATGTGGAAAAAGGATCCCCTGGGGGGCGGTGCAGCAAGCTGGCTCTTTCTCATTTATATACTACACATCATCAGAAGGCAGCCAAGTGCCTTTCCATAAAATCTGGCCATTGGATTGTCCCTGGCTTTTGACTCAGAGTTATCCAAGTGACCTAGGAAGTAACATGCCCTCTTGCAGGCCAGCCTCAGAACATGTGACAGCCAGCTCAGGGGTAATTTCAACAAACTTTACCTGATGAGATCTGGGGGAGGGGTCTCTTTGGCTTCTCCATTTTCACCTCTCTATTAAGGGTTTGCCCACGCCAAGGCTAGGGTCCCCCCCCCCCAACCCCTGCCACAACCAATGTAATTAGTGACCATTTAGAAGCATGACAGATAGGGCAGAGAGGAATGGTGCTGAGCTCTGACTTGAAGTGCCACTGGGGTGGCTATGGCAACAGGCAGGGTTGGGTTTGTAGGTCTGTGGATGTGTTTTCCAGTTTCCAACAATTCAATCACCCAACAGCAAGGAGAGGCAAGACAGTGCTCTGCTCAGAGAGAAGCAGTGTGTGCATTTCCTCCTGCAAGTTCATTATCGCCTCGCCAAAGCATGACGGCAGTGTGAAATGGGTTAGACTCACGCACGGATGCCTCCGTTAACGGCCAAAGGAGGAGAGAAAGAGAAAGAAGAAAAAAAAAAGTCGCACATCATTAGGAATGGAATAAACGATATTGAGGCACAGAGCAGAAATGATTTGATTAGTAATTTCCAGTTTTGAAAAGATCTGGAAAACTACCAAATGACTATACAGAAGGTATGATGGAGTTCTTAATTGCTATAACTGCTCTGGGAGAATTGATGACTTGTGACATAGAATACAGCGCAGTACGCTAACACTAATAACTGTTAATTAAATGCCGCAATGATATACTCTCAAAATGCACATACAGCTTACCATAATTTCTAGATTAAAAGCTGCACCGTCAGAAGCCAAAGGCAAGGGGAAATAGAGGGAGAGGAGGCAGCTCTCTTGCCTGAAGTCTACCCTGAACAGAGCAGCCCAAAGACACAGCAGGGAGGGGGAATACACTGAGCTGGAGAAATGCAAAGGCTGGCTGGCTGGAGCTGGCCCTCCAGAGGGCGAGTTATTAATTCTGAAAGAAGGCTTGCTGTACCAGGCCATCTGGCAGAGTGGGGAGGGTTGGGTTGTGGGCCCAGCTTCTGGTTGGATCTGCTTGGCTCTCCCCCCTCCAGAGATGTTTCACATTTGGACTGAGGGTGATGCCAGGTCAGGGATATCAGGGGAGGTGGATGAGGACCCTGGAGGGGTGTTGTGGCTCTGTAGAGAGCTGGGGAGGGTGGCTATCTTCATGGCAGGTTCAGCTCCTAATGAGTGTGGGGAGGTTAGGAGAGCTGATGGGGCTGGGAGGGTGGGAGCAATTCGCAGAAAAGCCTCATTTGAATGGAAGATAAAAGACCTCAATTAATCTCTCTCCCTTTGGGTGAGGAACGCGTGTGAGCCTGAAGGAAGATGAGGAAACAGGATGCTACTTCCAACTCAATTATCCCGGTCACAGTGCAGGGAGTGATGGGGGCGGGGGAGGGGGAGAGAGACGGAGGGGACAAGCATTCCTTTTTCCGTTTGTTTTTGTTTTATTGAGTTAAGGTTTCATGTAGCCCAGGCTGACCTCAAACTACCCTTGTAGCCAAGGATGACCTTCAACTTTGGATTCTTTTGCCTCCACTTCCCAAGTTAAGTGCTGGGATTGCAGGCATACACCGCCATGACCGGTTTATGAGTTGGTGAGGATGGTATCTACGGGCCTCGCGCACACACGCTAGGTGCGTGCGCTATCAGCTGAGCCATATCCTCAGACTGCGACAGCGTCTCTCGTAGCACAGGCTGGCCTCAAATCCTGTTCCATTTTGGATCTTGTTTTACGGCTTCTGTTAGTAGTTACTAAAGCCTCCAGCAGAGGGTCTCAAAAAGAGGACATACTGAAGCGAGAGAAAGAAATCCTTTTTTTTTTTTTTTTTTAACCTAGGTCTGTGGCACATTTGCTGGTGTGCAGAGTTGAGTAAGGAGCGGAACACACAAAGGAGACAGGCCTCAAAGGTTATGCAATACTTCTGGAATGAGGAAGAAGAGCTTGCTTTTTAACCTTTTTTTTTTTTTTTTCCAAGACAGAGTCTCTTGTAGGCCATGCTAGACTCAAATTCCTTATGTACCTAAGGATGGCCTCCTGAGTGCTGGGATGACAGGTGTGTGCCAGCATCTCTGGCTGAGGAAGGGTACGATGAGCCCACCTTGGGAGAAGGGAGCCAACCCTTGGAAGTTCCCTGAGTCCTGATAGAGCAAATGGCTGCTGCGTTGCTTAGTCTGGTATAAAGAACATAAGATTCTAGGAAGGGCTGGGGCATGACTAGGGGAGACAGAGAACGGAGATGATCCATCTTGTTAGTTCTTTATAATCAATTGCCTCCCTTCAATTTTCCCAGGCAGGTTAGAATCCCTACTATCCTGTCTTAGGACATCAGTGGATCCACCGGAAAACATGAAAACCCAGGGCTATAAAGGTGGCTTGGTCGGTAAAGCGTTTATGACAAACACAGAGGAAGCACTGGGTTTGATACTGTGAACTTCATAAACAGGTACAGCGCTGCACACTTGTGACCCTAACCTCCTGGCCACTACACTCGTGTGCTCACTCACTCCATAGACACAATTTTTTCTTTTCTTTTCTTTTTTTTTGACTGAGACAAGGTTTCTCTGTGTAGCTCTGGCTGTCCTGGAACTCGCTCTGTAGACCAGGTTGGCCTCAAACTCAGACATCTGCCTGTTTCTGCCTCCTGAGTGCTAGGATTAAAGGTGTGCCGCACTACTGCCACCCAGCTAAGATAACTCTTTAAAAAAATAAATAAATAAATAAATAAATAAATAAGACCAGAAAGGTGGGTGATAGCAATTGTGGGCAGAACAGGTAGACATCAACTCTGTTGCGTGTGACGACGGTTTGGTGTACAATTACTAACAATTACAAGCAACCCACAAAATCTACTGAAACTAATCGGTATCTATTCCATGGCCCCTAATTCCATAGCTAAACCAAACTTTAGAGAAATTGTCAGAGGTGTAACAAGTGCCTGCTGCCAAGATGCTGCTGCTGGCCTGCTGGCCTGTTTGCCTGAAGGAGTGAGTTAAGTATAAACTTATACTATGGTTTGAGTGTAATATGTGTGTGTGAACAAACACTTGGCTCCCACTTGGTGGGGCCATCCTGGGAAATCTTCGGGAGGTGGAGCCTTGCTAGTAGAAGGGGTCCCTGGAGGTGGGTCCTGAGGTGTTATAGCCTCGTCCCACTTCCTGTTCACTCTCTGCTTCCTTACTGGGGATGCAGTGCTAACCTGTTCCTGACGGCCATGATTTCTTCCCATGATCCTCTCTAACCCAAAATAAACCATTTCTTTCTTAAGCTGCAGAGCACCATGCCAAAATAGCTCAGCTGGGAGAAAGTTAGGCGAAAACAAAATAAGATTCCTTTCTCTCTCTCTCTCTCTCTCTCTCTCTCTCTCTCTCTCTCTCTCTCTGAGGGGAATGTGTGTGGGCATATGTGTGCCACCACATTAATGTGGAGGGCAGAGGATCAGTTTAAGAATCTGTCTCCTTCTACCTTGTGGATTCCATGGATCAAACACAGGCTTGGGACCTTACCCACGGTCTCTTATCTACAAAGCCACCTTGCCATCCCCTAAGCCCTTCCGCTGATGCATTCAGTCCTCTCAATGAGAAAAGCAACCAGTCCACCTTAGGTGTCTAAGGGAATATATAGTATGCTCTACAGCCTGTGGTCATGCCCCAAGTAATCTGGTCCCAGAAGTTAAACAGGGTCGAACCTAGTTAGCACTTGGTTGGGAGACTGTATGATAAGCTATGGTATAGTCGGGTGGCAAGGAAAAGTAACATGTTTCTGTGTATAGCCTGGTGGATGAGCGTGAAAGATACAGTACGACTGTCCTGGAGGAGAAGAACTTTAAGCATAGGGTTGGTAAGTATTCAAGAACGGCTGGAGTTCGAATTACATCTCGGTTGAACAAGTGTGAGACTTGAAGGTTTGAAGCCGAACCGCATCCAGTACCTGGAAGCGGCTTCATGGAAATCAAAGATCTCTAGGTGTGCTGGAGACATCTAATACAGTAGTAGAGAGGCTGGAACCATGGCTACACTGGTCTGTAAGAAGAGACCGCAAGAACACGGCCAGATGAACTGGCGAGGCGGCTCCTTCGGGAAGGGTGTTTGCTGCCAACCCTTATGATCAGAGTTTGATCCCTGGGACCTACATTTTGGAGCAAGAGAACCAATGCATAGAGGCTGCCTGCTGTCTGACCTCCACTCATGCATCCAGGGATGGGAACTCCCACCTCCCTCCCAAACAAATAAAATAAATGCAATTAAAAAAAAAAAAAAAAAGAATATGGTTAAGAATCAGCAGCCAAACTTGGGCTCCTAAATCAGAAACTAGGTTTTTGGAGGGGCCAGCCTGGGGGACACCAACTGAAAGTCAAGCTTACAGTGAGGCAGCCCACACTGGAGTGTAATGGCAACTTTCTCCAAAAACAAACTGTCATTGTAAGAAGTGGAAAAATGTCCCAGTGTTCCAGGCCCACACTCCTCTCGGAGGGAAGCAAGCCTTCTTTCAGTCTTCCCCCACAAGCACAATGAAAGCCCCTGTGTCTAGGCTGGTCGGTATCACACACGCGAATATGCACACTCACACACATGTACACCACACACTCCTCAAAAGTAAACAGTGTTCTCCCCTAGTGCATCATGGGATATCTGTGTTGACTTCCAACTTCTGTTGGCTTGGCATGCAGAACCCCCACCTTATACAGGGTGGTTAGGGTAAAAAAAAAAAAAAGTATTTATTTTCCTTCCTGTAAGCTTGTTTTTCAGAAGTTGGTTCAACTCATACTAAATGAGTCAAGTGTTGGGAGCTCAGGCCCTCTTCCCTTGGGAGACTTATAAGTGCTAGGAAAAATTTCCTCTCTCATGCTTAGCTTGACTTGCTACTACTCAGACTTCCAGCAGCCTTTTTTTTCTTACAAACATTATAAAACTGTTTTTAAAGTACACTATAGTGCCGCTCTCTCTGTCTCTCTCTCTCTCTCT